>CM060182.1:39559524-39837151 GCA_030549775.1 Tamarix chinensis | reverse complement strand
AGGTCGAGTTATTTTTGAGTTTGATCATTTCGGTTGGGGTCATTTCGGATACAGGTCACTATTAGGTCGGATTCTGACTAATTTATGTTGTTTTAGGTTTTTAGATTGAGATAGGGTGTCAGGTCGGATTTAATTATCTTTTATAGAGATATTATTTTGTACTCCCTCAGTTAAGAAATTTTTGTATGGACCTAAAGATCGTGCATAATAAGAGTACGATAAGGAGAAGAAGAAAAAAGTAAGCCGACAATTCTTTATTTAACCCATTTACTGCATTTTTACTCAATAAAAGAAATCTTAACAATTAACTAGTCATTTTGAGTTAAATGGAGGAGGTTGGACAGAATAATTTATTATTTATTATAAAAATGGGACAATAAGCTAAGCGATGAGTGACAATTATATCGTAATTACAGAAAAATAGAAAGTATGCAAAGATGTTGACACATCCTAAAATAGAATAAGAGGCAAACATTATGAGACGGTAAGAGTTCATGCATGTGATGAATGATTTTGTACTATACAATATTAATAACAGAGAGGTGCACATTATACTTTTTATTGTGTATATTGGTTTGTATTGATTAGCATATGATGGTATGATAATGATACTATGTTTAATGTAGTCTATCTTTTTCGAAATTTATGCTCCTTTTTATCTAGATCCGAGTAAAATGATTTGGTTTGTAGATATATGATCCGGTGGACCGGGAAAAAGATATAAAAAAATATAAAAATGTTCAAAAGAATAGAAAATCAAAAGATTGATTTGTACGTAATTAACTTCCTACCTGTCAAAATCTTATGGGGCGAATATACGAATTGCCTCATGCTTTACAGAGTATAATCGATATCTTTCTCAGGCGATGCACAGGATCTCTTTATTGGTAGCACCGCATGAGGGGGACCCTTACAATTATCATGATGGCTGAAATCAATTACTTCTTATCTTACAACTTTCACTTAATTTTTAAAAGGGAGGATAAAGACGGGCTATTAGTGAGCTGCTTAAAAATTTCTCGCAGCGCGCAGCCGCTCCCGGAGTCGGACTTATTTTAGTGTTCCGATCCCATCATGCGCTTGAAACAGGTTGAGGAACAAACGTCGAGCAGTTTTTTTGACTGAGAATGCTCTGTGCGAATGAAAAGAATTGTTGAGTCCTCCCCAGGGCATTCATTATGCTCAGAATGTGGGATGTTAACCGATATGATTTGATTTGGATTCAGTCAAATTTAGATATAATTTTATTTATATTATTTAAATTTAGATGTTATAAATTTTAAAATTTCAGATTTAAATTTAGATTTATTAAATATAGTGAATAAATGGATCATACACTAAATTTATATAGGTTTGGTTATTTTTAAAAAAATAATAATAATCTATATAAATATAAATATATTTAAATTTTATATAGCTTAATATGTATTTTTGTTAAAAGAATTATTTGAGTAAAAAGATAAATATTTTAAAATAATTACTATGACTTTTTAAATAGTATTTTAACATTTTAAAAATAAAATATTATACATATTGCTTATAAAATAAATATACAAAAATAAAACTACAAATAAATAAATAAGGAGTTCAAAAATTTTATGACAAGAATGACAACCATAATATTAGTATCTCTTTATTTATATATATATATACACAAACAAATATACTGAAAAGATTTGATGGATTGAGGTTGACTAGAAATGCTTTACTAAAATTCAAACTTATTTAGATATATATGAATTCAAACCTAATATAAATTTATTAAAAATAAGACGGATCTAATAAGTCTTGATTGAATCGAAGATCCATTACCATCCGAAACCATCGCTCTATTATTTTCTACCCTTGAATCGTGAAATTTGTTCGTAAGAAGAATGTTTGATGTCGTTTAGGACCTTTATAGACACATCTAAAGTCTTAGGCTTTTTTTAATATATATATATTATATATATATTATATTATATATATATATATATATATAATTTGCTACTTATCAAATAAAAAACAAGTCAATGGTTGAACTTATGTGTGTATGTTTTTGTATTGTAATGTATTGTATTCACCTTATATATTTGTATAAAAGAAAGGGTTATAGAAATATATCGTATAAAAAAAAGTGTGGGAAGGGTTGAGATTACTGGTTTGGACTCATGTGACTTGGTAATATAATAACGCTCGGGTAGGAATAGTATGTATCGTACTCGCCTTATAGATTCGTCGCCCCTTGACAAGAAAATTTGAGGCGAACCAGCAGGCTACTGTGACCCCGTTCCCGAGAAAGTGCGGGACCATGAAACATCGCCCGGAGATCAACATGGGTAATATAACCCTGAAGACTTTATACGTAATTTTCTACGCTTCGAAAGGGCAGGTAAACTAGTTCCCACAAATATATATATATAGAAGCTGGAAGTTCATCATATTGGGCTATTCTGATAAAACTCAGCCCATGACCCATACATCGTTTGGCTTACTAAAATTTATCGACCCGATGCGACAGTCAATTGCAAAAAAATAAAAAAATAAAATAAATAATGGTTCGACAACAAGGTTGATGAATACATTGATTTCATCATGGCTTCAAAAGCAGATCAGTCGTTTGAGATGGTGATAAATGGCTCGAAGTTCATCTTCTTCTTTTCCTTTCTTCTGTTCCTTTTTTTTTTTCTATAGGAAAAAGCGGGTTGTCTGGGAATCATCCGTGGGTCGGGGAGTAGTAGAGTAGTACGACGGGGTGTTCTGTTCTAGCACTGATATACGTACGAGGATTAAAAAGTCATGCGAGGCGGGCGTCGACGGTTTTTTAAAGTATTAGCTAGTGAGGTCGGACGATGTTTTTCCAAATACGTAAGAGTCCGGCCCGGCCGGAGAACTTTCGTAATCGTTAAAAACGGCCGAAATCACCGGCATCATGATGAACGCCGTTGACTGACAGCTAACTGGTTGGTAGCAGATCGCCTCATGTCAGCACAAACTGTTAAGCTTAAATGAATGGGCCCTAATCTCAATCATTTAAACCTCTATTTAATGCATCTCCTCTGCCGAAAGGGATACAGGAAGCATTGAATTTGGGCTGGGCCATTGCGATATATTCATTGCCGTATCAAAAGTCCTTAATTCTCCCCCTTTATATTATACCCCCCAAAAAAAAAAAAATCCCTTAGTGCTGCATCTGCAATTATTTTCTTAGTACTTCATTCTGGCCCCCCATATACCACCACTACCATTCCTGTCTTTTTGACAACGCACGTACTTCAGTAGCCCCAAACGACATCGGTGGCAGTAAATTTGAGAATTAGGTTCTGTCCGCCTGGGTCGCGGAATAATACTTCTGGCCTTTTCCTCATGTCCGGCACCGAGCAGCATGGGGACGGAGATAATAAATCCGGAGGGAGGATGAAATCCGATGAGGACGAAGAAAAAAGGTAGCCCACGTGTAGGGATGGGACCTGTGCGAGTAGCTACCGTCTTGTAATTAAAATAGTCATACGTATAATTAGACGGTTGCTTACTGATGTAGGTTGATGATTGAGAGAGATTATATTATGGGAAAATTTGTTTATAGTATATTTAGATGAAATTAATTAGTTAAAAATTAAAATGATACCAAAGTATTTAGTTACAAGTATAAAATATCATGTACATATAATTATATGTACACCTAATTATATATAAATATACAGGTAATATTTTTTATATATATATATATGTATATTAAAGTATCAAAAAAATTAGACTAAACACTACATAAATCGATCAACTTTAATTATTTTGGTCCAAGTAGACCATCGATTATTTATCCCTTATATTATATCACATGGTAGGGGTGGGGGTGGGGTGTGTGGAAGATGACGGAGGGGAGGAGATTTATTCTTCGTTAAAAGGCTGTCATATCCGAACGCAGACCGCATATTACTATCATATATCATTACTCCCAAACAAAATTCCATGTCCTTCCATGCAGTACAACTACATAAATGTTTCCGACCTTTAATCGTATATATAGTACAAATAAGCGTCTCCAGCTCCAGAAACATTAAAAGTAAAAATACCACATATATATATACACACACATTAATAGTTAGATAAACAAATAAATTGACCGCACGGACGTAGTTCAGTAGTTGAGGCACAGTTGTTGGATGCAAGTGATCCACGGTTCGATTCTTTTAGGGGACAAGCTGTAGTGTGGGAGTTTCAATCCTCCGTTTTGTGGGGGTGGCTCCTTGTGGGCGCCCTGAACCTCGGATCACCGTGAGCTCAGCCACTGGATCACCGTGATTTACCTCCTCCACCAATGTCGGGCCGGGTGTGGGACCCTGAGGGCGAGGGTTATCGCCTTTTGGATGCAAGATAAACAAATAAATTGAATAGTTACATTCGTTGAATACTTAGACTGTCCACAACGACTACGGAGCAAAAAAAAATTACCTTTATTGCTCCGACGCAATACTTTACAGTGGTGGGGCAAAAGGATCAAAACAGAGAGATGAGCGCGATTTTATGTGCCGAAGCAAAAATTTTACTTCGAAAGAACGGTCGTATGATGCCCAAATTTTACTCTAAATTATTTAAACTTTTAAAATATAAAATAAAAAGGTGTATTGATTTTTTATTTTTATTTTTGCACATTCGTTGCGGATGCTTTTACGGTTAGTTTGGTTGAGAGGAACTTGTTTAGTTATCAGGACTAGTGGAAGACAAAAGTAAGCACCGCACCTTTTTTAACTTGTTTTTTATGCTCTACCTCTCTAGGAATCAACTTTCCTATGCATATCATGTTCTATTTTTTGAGTATTTATTTTTACCTTCACGTTAATAAATAAAAAATATATATATTTATTCTTAAAGGGTGTAATTATAATTTATATACTATTTCATGGAAAGTGTACAAAACATAAAATATTATTATTTTTCAAAAAAATATATATGCATACCAAACATAAAATTTTATTACGTTCAATAAAGTATTTTCCAACAATTTAATTTTACAAAATTACTATTCACGATGTAACTTTCTTTTTTTTTATACTAAACAACCCCTTGATTAATTTCTACACTAAACGCCTTCATAACTAATATTTATATAATTTATATGAGTACCTCGAAACTGCGTCTATTTCAAACTTAGCCTTACTTTTTAATTAAAGATGTGCTTACCACACTTTTAAGTTATTTTCATATTATTCATACATATTATTGTTTATGTAACGCATTATTTTTTTAAAATTTTTTTAAACTGCTCAATTTTTTATATTATTATAACTTATTATAACATATATATTTTTTAATAAATTAATTAATATTGTCTAAAAATATCATTAGATACTACTTTGAATTAAATGTTAATAATTTATTAAACCTGTTTGTACCGAAGTTTACCGTCAGAGCATCTCTAATGGTAAACCCAAATATGAGTACCCAATTATACTATCTAATTATTTTCTCTCTAATCTCACATATTTCTATCGATTTAGCTCAAATTTAATTCAATATTTTACATTCATCAACCTCAAATTTACAATACCCCATTACTTTTATCTATCACATCATTAATCATTTACACTTTATATTATTTAAATTTATATTTATATCAATCTATACATAATAATTAATAATTTATAAAAAAATATATAATTAATATATGATTTCAATTATTTTTAAAATAAGATATTATATTTTTTCTACTACAATAATAATAATTAATAAAAATATTACAACAAAATACAAATACAATAACATTACGAAAATATAAAAACAGAAATAAAAATATAATAACATTATGAGAATATAAAAACAGAAATAAAAGTTAAATAACATTATAAAAATATAAAAACAAAAGTTGTGAATGTTTTCTTCTATTTCGATTGATTCTCTCAATTTCAACAATAAGATCTTTGATAGTTATATTCATTGCTTTAGCAAGTAATACATCATCAAAAGTTGTAGAGTCATCAAAAGATTTATCAAATGATATTGTTGGTTGAGAAGTATAAATTTTTATTTGAAGGAGATGTGAGGAGAGTGACTGTAAATTTTTATTCTGTTTTATCCAAGGTAAGTTGTGAATGTATATGCAAGAGAGTTCTCTATTTATAAATATATTTAAGGAAATTCAATGGCACATTATCACAAGGGCTTCAGTCATTTGATCGTATGTTGAGGTGACAATGCAATGACTGATATATATAAGAGAATCAAACGATACATTATCAGATGGGTTTCAATCGTTTGCTTGTATATTGAGGTGAAAATAAATAACTGATATATTTAAGGAAATCCAACGGTACATTATCATATGAGCTCCAAGTAATTTTTTCCTTATAAAATCGGAACTTCAACTAATCTTGAGTCATTCACACTTTATTTCTATCAAACAAAAAGTCATCAATGTCTTCATCTTCAATTTCTTCAAATGTTATTCCATCTAATATGCAATAATTCATACCTTCTCTGTTGTCAATTTTGATAATGTTGTGTAGTAAAAGTTCACAGTGAGTAGTTAGTATATTTATTATAGACAAGAGAAATGTAATATTGAGATATTGAGTCACGACTACGACATTAATCCGATGACACTCCAGTATCTTCTCCAAACCTCATAGTCCAACCTAGATTGCTTAATGTCAGTGAAGATATATTATAATTGGTTAACATTTTGAAGGATGATGTACTTAAACTCAAACAAGAAGTGAAGTAATTGAAGAAAATCACAATGTGGAAAAGTAGGATGGGTATCATTGTAATTTTTTTAATTGTAATTATTTTTACAAAAAATTTATCAGCATGAAGCATTCAACAATTTTAAAAATTAGAGTCACTTTAATAAATAAAAAATCAATTCTATCAAACAAAATTAAACATTCATAGATAAGGATAAATATTACAACAACTAATGCTTTCAAATAATACATAAATTGCAATAAATAACACAATAGAAGTACGAAACATAAGGTATGCATCTATTAAACAATACATTAAAATATTAGAAATAAGGATTATCCATCATCCTTATCATAGCTACTGCATACAAGATCTGATGATATGCTTTCTCTTCGTCAGTTGTATTTAACATATTACAATAAATTATAGCCATGTATAATTCTTTTTCCTTCAATTGCCTTTGTTCAACCCTATTACTCTACCTATCTATTGCCATTTTCTCTAATATCCCATTTCGCTATCTAGCAATTTTCAGCAACCCCATCGATATTTGAACCTTCGCCCTGGCTACTTTCTTTTGCCTTTTTCCTTGATTTTTACTTTGCTGCTTTTTGTCTCATAGGTCATTCTAACAAAAAATTTATGTCTGAATTATCAAGGGTAGATGAATCATTGTATGCACCTAAAGTTAAAACATTTATTTGCTTTGATGCAAAAGCTTACCCACTAGCCTGATTCATTATCATCCATTTTGGATGATTCATTACAAGTTACCGGACAAAAAATAATATATTTATAGGTAAAATAAATAAATTTAATATTAACAGTCATATTTAAAAAAAAGATTAAAAATATATCAAAAAATATCAAAAAAGAACTCCAATAATGCACACGTACAATATAAGCTGTCGTAGTTAGATAGGTGAATGACACATGTATAGCTCATTTTTCAGACTTTAGGAGGCTCATTTTTTAAAAAATATCCCAAATTTAAAGCTAAATTTTTTTCCATAAGCTAAATTCTAAATTTAAGATCTTCAAATTTATATTTGGGATTAATTTTTTTTTTACACCACCGTTGCAGATGCTACGCTACCTAACCTCACGAGTCACGACCATAAAGCCAACTCCCCCCCCCACCTCCCCCTGCGTTCACGCACGTAAAGGACAAATACACAATGGAACGAGCAGGCAATATCCATGCCTCCCCCCACCCCCTATACGAACGTCTTTTTCCAACGACATAATACCAACTGATACTAATAATTAAGAGCTGGAAACTAGGGTAGCTAGAGCCTTGATCGATGATGTAGCATATCGTCGTCGTACCAGTAGTATAATAATAATGATAATAATAATTTTATTATTATCATGTACATGCCCGTAATTCCATAAAACTAAAATTCTGTGTCCGTCTCTCCCATCACATGCGTTTGTACGGAGCTACGCTATCAATGAGATGCAGCAATTAGGACACAATTGACGACGGGTTTATTATATAATAGATGTTCGGCTTCGATAATTGCAGCAGTGTTGTTTCGAAGTCGGAGAAATCCCGCTGCGTGACTCACAAACACCTACTTTAGTGGGCCCGACTGTCCTACTCTTTTAGTGACCCGTTTCTCCTCTTGGATTTTTCCTTCTCCTTTTGGAATGGTGCTTACTCATCATGTTCAGTCTTAACGAGAAAATCGAATTCCCCTCGGCCCTCACGCCCTCTCAAAAGAAAAAAACTTACTCACCGTAAACCACGTGATTCAGGAAATTATGTATCGTACATACTAAAAAAAAAAAGGAGAAGAAGTTATAAGCATTTTTTATATAATTATTTTTATGTGGGAAAAAAATTGAATAAAGTAGACAAGTATTATAATTCCCTAACAAAAACCTCCATCAATAGTTCATTCATAAAATATATAAGTAATGAGTCAAAAAAAAAGACCTTAGGTACTTTTAATCTCTTCATTCTTTCCATACAAAACAATCTTTTCATAAATTATGTATTTTGTGCTTGATATCGTAGGAAAGGAATATTATAGCTATTAAAATCACGATATGATCTTATAATTTTATAATCCCACGATTCAAAAATTACAAAACGATTTACGATCGTAAGTAAAATCTTAAAGTAATCGAATAGTAATATAAAGTTTAACGATCTTAGGTAGAATCTTATAATTCTACATAATAACTATAACTTTTATTGATTTATCTCTAGATCTATTTTTCCTTTTATTCCATGTATATTTATTTCTTAATCCTTTTATTATTATTTTACCTTCTTCTTTTTTGTAAAATATCTTAAAAATGAGCTATATATATATATATGTATGTATGTATGTATGTATGTATGTATATTATTAAAATTTCTCCATTTGAATGGTAAAATAAATATATTAAATTTTACAATATTATTAATTGTTAGATTCTATTAAATTTATAATAATAATAATAATAATAATAATAATAATAATAATAATAAATTTAATAGTCATTTTAGCTTCATAATACAAACAAGCTTTAGTGTATGGTTTACGCATGGTTTGTATAGTAACTTAATGTGTGCATATATAGCCAATACTTCTTTTCTTTTCTTTTTATCCTAATTCATTGAATTTTCAAAATTCAACATGATTTTTTTTTTGCCTTATTTTCTTAAATGATCATCGTTGCCTTCATTAACATTCACTTTCTTTCTTATTTATGAGTTTTTATTGAGGCTAATAATATTGTATATTTTAAACGCAATGATTGTATGTTACATCTATCCATAATCTCATTGTAATTTTCACATTTCATTTAAAAATTTATTTATGATGTTATTAACTTAATATAGTTATTAATATATACAACAACTTCAACAATTTATGATACTTAAAAGTTGCTACAACTCAATCAGTGATTATACAAGAGCTTAATAGTGTAATACTCGTGTTTTTTTTAAACTTTAAATATGTTATTTTATAGCATATAAGTATGATCTTATGATCTTACAATCCGATTATACGATATAATCCTGAGACTCAAAATAGATCCAATGATTCTAACAACCATACCTACAGGAAGACACTACACCTTAAGATCATGCTTTATCAAGGAAGATTTAGGTAGTGAATCATTATTTCCTTAGTTATAAAGTTAATTTATCTTATAATGTGAGTTATTATATCGTAAGTTGTTAAGATAAGATAAAGCTTTGTAGGATATTATTTAGTCATTATTCACAAGTTACCATTCACATATCATGTGTAAGATCTTATTTTGGTAGTCATACGAAATATCACATGTAAAACATATCTTACAATCAAGTAAATTTCAAGAATATCAATCCCCCACTTAATTTGAATTGATTAACCATTTTAAGAAGAATATAGTATGCTCTTTAATCCTATTTTTATCTCTATCTTTAATTTAATACTATCGTAATTGATGTTTTTTTTATCAATTTTAATTGTATATATTGACAATGTACAATTTAATTTGATTATATGCATGATTATCTACATTCTAGTTGTGGGTCATTTTTTTTTACATTCTACATGCGTTCATAAGCCTAATAAAATCCCTAAATTTTCTTCCTCTTGTTATTCTAGTTCATCTTATTTATTTTTAGCTTTTGTCCATTGTCTTTCTAAACATAAATCCTATAGAGAGGTTATCTGCAACAAATGTTAGCAAGATGATATGGTTGAGGAACTCATGCTTGGGAATTGGTACCTTGCCCACCATGAAAACACACCATATGTTCTTGTTGGGTCTACAAAATCAAGACTAGATATAATGGCTCCATTAAACAATATAAATCTCAATTTGTTGCTGTGGGTTACTTGTAGGAGTATGGTATGGATTAGGAGAATTTTGCTTCTATTGCAAAAAATGACAACTATTCACACACTTAGTATAGTAAATTCTATTCATCGATGGAAAACATCTTTCATGGATGTCAGTAATGCTTTTTTTAATTATGATCATTGTGAAGAGGTTTGCATGGTATTTCCTCATGGTTTTCCTCACCTACCGAGTGAGGTATGCAGGCTATGAAAAGCTCTTTATGGTCTCAAACTAAGCCCTGTGTGCTTAGTTTGAGAAGTTTTTTAATGTGATTACTTCACTTAGTTTCCTTCTTAGTCATTATGATTTAGTGTTGTTTGTGGAATGAATCTGTATTAGTCGTAACATGCTCTCTTTATATGTTGATTATATGATTATTATAGGTGATGATCATAATATAATTGCCTTTTTGAAGTCATCTTTAGCTCATTATTTTGTAATGAAAGACTTGGGTATGCTGTGTTATATTTTAAGGATTGAGGTAGTTTCCTCCCTAAAAGGTTATCTCATATCCCACTCAAAGTATATAGTTTTATATATTTGAGTGTGCGCACAATAAGAATAACAAGGTTGTTGATACTCTCATTGAGACTAATGCATACTAATCTCCTTTTAATAGATCCTATTATGAGTAGCTTGGTTTACCTTACCATCACTCACCGGGATATTTCTCATGACGTTCATGTGGTTAGTCAGCTTGTCATTGCAACTACAGTAATTCATTAGGATGTTGTTCTTCATGTCCTTTGAGATCTTTGGAGGACTTGGTTTCAAAGCCTTTTTTTTTCACCTTCTTCGTCCATTGAGTCGTGTGCCTACTTTGATACTGATTGGGTAGGTGACTTTACATATCGTAAATCTACCACTGAGTTTTGTATTATTCTTGGTGAGTCTTATTCCATGGAAAAGTAAGAAACGATTTGTTATTTCTTAGCCATCTACAAAAGCTAAATATTAGGTCATGACTTCTATTACTTGTGCGGTCATTTTATTTACATATGCTGCTTGCAAACATGGGTGTTCTTCTTTCCCATCCTACTTTGTTATATTGTGAGAACAAGAGTTCTATTCACATTACACAAATTTTGGTTTGTGATGAGTGCACCAAACATATTGAGATCGATAATTATATCACTCATGATCATCTTCACCAAGGTACAATTATGTTTCCTTTCATTTCCTCTTCAACTCAGATTTCTTATATGTTTATTACTAAGACCACTCAACTTCATGTTTCCATTCATTGTTTAGAAAAATATTACCGGTTCTAGTCATCACATCATGAGTTTGAGGGGTTTGTTAGCGTATATTAATAGACAATGTTAATTATTTAAATATTATATTTAATCGTGTTGGAAGGGATAGTCAAAGTTAATATTGTCAAGGCAACATGTAATTTGATTGTTTGAATATCTTTGCAACTTTTACTCAATATTAGGCACATAATTGTGTTTATATTTGAATCCTATGAATGAGAAACACGCAACTGAAAGGAGTCACTGGCTGGCATTTTTCTCTCAGCAAACTAGAGTTAGTTATGGGGTAGTTTGAGTCTAGAATTAGGCTTAATTGTTAGATTGTAATGTTTACAATCATAATGGATTTGAAGAGAGCATAACTAACGGTGGACGTAGGCCAATAGAAGCTAAATCATGTGAGAATTTGTGTATATTTCCTTTTTTTTATAGGTTCAAGCATATGTACATCAAAACAAGGAATAACACACGAAACACTATGCCATAAATATAGGGAACGACACGCAATACAGTGTTGAGAACCGATCCCATATAAGTTTCAAGAGTCAACCCCAAATAAGATCATATGCTAAAGGAGTGTTATGATTTAATATTTTTGGAAACAAAAATTCAACGATTGTATACACTCAATTCTAAAACACACACACACATACACACACAAAGCTCCTTTACATTAGAGATTTGGCCTCAAACCATCAAGAGGGGCATAGAAGTCCGCAGATACCTTTGGCGAATAGACAATGATAAGGCTACTATACTTTTGTTAGGAGCAAGTGTCTCATGTAAAGAAGAACAATAGAAGTAAGGTTGTACACAGTTTTCCACTCTCAAACATATCAATGTTATATCATATTATTTTATTACTTAATGTCCGAGAGAATAACGAATCTGTAGAAGGCATTGATTTATTTGATCCACAATCAAGCCCAAAACAAAGAATCAAAGAGCTCAAAAAATTGAGGTAGGGCACGAGACTGTGTCGAGGTAAAGAAGAGAAAAGGGAAAAGTCAATCAAATAATTACTTTAGTTGGTGGAGATGGTGCATAAAGTAATAAAAGTATCACCGTAGAGGTAAAATTAATTGAGAACCGTATATACTTTTTTTAATTTTTAGTTGAGAGGGGAGAAAACGATAAAAATTATTGGTCATTAGAAAAAATCGGTGGCGATAGAAGTAGAAAAACGTGAATAATTGTCTGTGGATGAGGATATAATCGGCCTTTGTTTTTTAAGGAGTAAAAATTTCCTTTTCAAACCCATAATGTATTGGTAAATATGTTCTAAGAGTAAAGTGAATTCAATCATAGATTCAGAGCACCCTATTTTGTGAAACATTATCCAGCAAGCAGAAAAATTCATACTACAACAGCGGTAAAAAAGTAGTTCTATCATACAAATGGCACCATAGGTGGTTGAAGTCGGCGGGCCTGGCTGTGTAGATTATAGGGGTGGTGTGGGGATGAGATTACGTTACATGTGCTTGTCTTCGTCGCACGAATTATGTAGTACTATAAAGTTTGAAAGAGACAGGGAGCTAGTTGCCTAATATACGCCTTGCATTTATTTTTGTAGCGAGGGGGAGGCTGATACGTGTATCTATCTGTTTATACATAATAGTGCAGCTTTATAGTCTTTTGTCGATCTCCGTTAAAGCTGAGGACCGGGGCTCCCCGACCGTAGCCCCCCCAGTTCTGTTGCTTGGTCCTGTTTTTTTTTTTTTTTTTTTTTTGTTCCGTCCATCCATCCATCCATCTCCCTTATGGGGACCGCACGGAAATTTTTAATGCCGAAGATTGCGAAGTGAAAGCTCAGATTCACCTCTAGAATCAGACCCCTCCCCACATGCGCTCACTTAGGAGTTGCAAGAAGGGAAAAGAATTTGCATCTTCTTTCCTTTCCTTCCGTTTTTTTTCTTCTTCTTTTTTTTTTTTTCTTCAACCCAACTCTAAGACCCTAGGCAGTCACATGCTAAGCACTCGTTGGATACTTTTTCCTGTCATTTTTGTTCACTTCGATATCAGAGCAAAATAAAGGAGGAAAAAAGGATGCGAGTGTTAGAAGAAGGAGAGAGACGAATGATTCAAAAAATAAACAGAGTTCATTATATATAAGATGTAAATGCATAATTTGAGATGAAGCTCAAATGAACGATGCACACATATTATTTTGAAAATTTAGATAAGGCCACGATGAACATTTTACAATTTATTAATTAACTAATATATGATAAGCTATTAGTAAGAAAAGTAATTGTTATTGGTTGAGATTTTCGATAAATATCATCTATCGTTTCAAAGAGAAGTCGACAAGATGTTGTCCGTATATCTATCAGCCCTTCTTACATATGAAGGGATTATAATATACAACAAATGACCAAAAATATGAGTTTGCAAAATATTAGCTCAACCGATGGGTTAGATTGCGAGCATCGGAGATCGATGGAGTGATTGGAGGCCCGGCGATGGTCATGCAACGGCTAAATTCCAAGTAATATTTTATTGAAATATTGGGATGGTTCCATTGTAACTATTATGGAAAGCACCTATATGATATTTACGAGCAATATTACCTATTCATATCGACACCCTTGATTAACATTGTTGAATCAATAAATGGTTATATGTTTCCAGTTAAATCAACATAAGTGAATACATATTTAAATTCAAATACTGCATTTATATTGGATTTGAATAATGATCTGTTGCAAAACCTACACGGTCCAAAATTATTAAATTCGGTTAAGTAATCTGGCGTGCCTAATCACTTGTTGAACTTGAAGGTCGGTACACATGTTATGATATAGAGAAATATAAATAATTTTCTTGGTCTATTCAATGGAACTATGATAGTTTTTACAAATCTGGGATATCATGTTTTGGAAACAAAAATCTTAGCCTCAAGCAACATTGATCATAACATATTATTACCAAGAATGTCACTAACACCGTCTAATCCAATTCTGCCTTTCAAATTCAATCGAAGATGGTTTATTTGATTTCTTTATATGCGATGACAATCAACAAGAGTTAAGTTATATGATTTCAAATTATGTATATTAAGTTATTTTATATTTGAATTCTTTTTATGCTTAAATGCTTAGATTACAAAACTAAATTATATTTACATATTAATCCCTTCATTCATCGGATGGGTTAAAATCTAGTCAGTTTTAAGCCTAACATTAAAAAAGAAAAATCAATTGCACTATTAAACAATTTGGCAGATTATAATCTATGTAACACTTTAATAACTAACCTACATTAATATACAAATGAAGTAATAATATAATGGTTGAGTTTGCATTTCTAGTATTATAAGTTATGGATTTAAATCATTTGATATCTGTGCTTTTGTGCGTGTGGTTATAACATTAATATAGTAAATTATACTCGTCATTATAAACTCTCTATGAATTAAAAATGTATACCGACACAATATTAAATGAGAGTATAGGATTAAATTAAGATACCCAAGCCTCCTATCTTAATCACTATACAAATATGTTATTAGTTATAATTAGTTCTTCATTTATCATATTCAGTTTCAATACATACATATATACACAACAGACATATATTGTGAGAACTATGGTTTCGGGTGAGAATAAGAATTTCTAATCTCGGGCCTTAAATCAACAATTAATGGCTATCATGTCAACTAAATTAAAAAAAGAAGAAGCTAAAAGTTCTAATTACAAGCCTCCACCTATGTTGACACATCCTCTTTCCATACCATCGGTCCCTTCTTGTTGTAAACATCTACTTCCTCCCCTCTCCTCCTCCTTATCAACACACTACTAGTCTGCCACCGCCACCAACCTATCGAATTACTGTTATCATTTGTTATCGTCAAATCATCACCTTCTAGTTGTAGTAAGAGGACGAGGCTTTGATTTTAGGTTATTGGGATAGAAATTTAAAAGTGTAGGTTAATTTTAGATTATATCAAGGTTAGGTGTGTTTATTAGTCCTCACCAAAGAAATCCTCTTTCCATACCATTAGTCCATTCAATTTTTAGATTAAATTGAAAATAAAAGTTATTAGTCCTCACCAAAGATCATAGTTCTTGTATTCGAACAACAAACAATGGCATGCCCATAAATTTATTGTGGGATGCATATTTCAATAATTTGATCCTATAAGTTAGGAATAAATTAACTAATATCTTTTTTGAGGTTCCATCTCAATAAATTAGTAGTTGTAGGTTCATAACCAAACTCATTTAAAAACTTATAAACCCTGGTTAAGCTGAATTGGACATACAAATCAGGTCTGATAACTAAATTAAGTCAATATTTTTGAATTCATTAGATTATTAACTCAAATTATTTATACAAAGGTTTTGGACTTAGCTAAAATGATTATATGAGCATTGTCTTCTTAATTTGATTATGAGTGACATGTGTGTAGAACATGATATTTAGTTAAAAATAATTGTTATTCATGTATGAGTAAATATGATATATAACGTGATATTGATGAAGGGTTATTTGATGAGCATATGAACAAGTCCAAATAACCATGACACTGTAGCCCAAGTAATAGCAATGTCTTAACATAAATGTGGTTGTCCGGGGTTTGATCCATGCCTATGATATAACCCTCTTAACATAAAATTCCAACTAAGCTTTTAAAAGAGTTTTTAAACCAGCATATAAACAAGTCGAGTTTATCTCAACTCAAGTTTAACTCATTTAATACATATTTTTAAGAATTAATATAAGTTTGTCTTGTTTATAGTAGTAGGAATTAGAGATAAAGGCCTTTTTATATTAATCGTCAAAGTAATGCCTTTTTTGACCAACAAAAAGAAAATAAGGGTGAGAAAAATTTTATGTTTTGAAGAGAACATTTTTAGCATCATCATTTTTCCGGGAAAAAAAAGGTTTTTAGCAATCTGTACACTAAATAAAAAATTAATAAAACTAATCTTAATATTAAACATATCTCATTCATTGGAAAATAGGATACCAACAAATGTACAAAAAAAAGAGATAAAAGTGAATGTTAGATATTTATTTTTTTTAGAATAAAAATTGGATTCTAAATTAATTTCTTTTTTAAGGAAAGGGGGATGGGGTGTATTTTGCGTTACAACTTTCTCCTACCGTTTCAAGGAAATGTCCAATCGACCACTCGAAAATCATGCCACTTGGCAGCCAAAATCCCGTTATATGTGATTAGTTTAAATAGTATAACGACCAACTAAGGTGAAGATATCCACATACGGCGCTGCATGTGCACTGCAGTGCAGTGTGCATGGAGTCCTGGATAATGCAGGCTAATTCTTAAAAGATTGTTGTTATTTGTCCCCAAACCTACTTTGCTTCACACACGTCATTCGTCAGTTGGTTCCTACGTGCAACAACGGTTCGGAAATTTGAATACTTCTATTTCATTTTGTATGGGCTCGTGGAAAAAAATCTAAACGCTTTTTTTCACTAGGCTAAAAAAAACCCATCAATACTTTTATTTTAGGAAATAATATTTAATGTTTTGATAATTTGACTAATTTTTCGAGTGGGTTCTCGTTAATCATTTTATTCAAATTATAGGTTTGTGGTTAATTTCAATATCTTCAAATATCACAATAATTTAAAATTTATAAATATGGGATGAAGTTTAATTGAATGATAAAAATCAATTTATTAGGTAAACCACATATTTGGATCCCTATTTTCTTCTTTCAATATTATAACATATTTTCAGTATCATCACTAATATAATATTTTATACTTGTCTTTACTCATCTCTTGTAAATTAAAAAAATCACAATATGTATACTTCACAAAATGCAACACGCACATTTTTTAAATAAATTGTAGTGTTTGATTTGAAAATTGCAACTACTTGATCTAGTAATGTTTGATAAGTTATTTGTTGACAAAAAAATAAAATAATGTTATGTATAAATATGTTGGATATGTATTTTAATTTAATATTTGTATTTAAATATTATTATTCTAACTTATGATAAAATGTAATAACAATTTTTTTTAAAAAAGTAATATGTCAAATTAGTTAAATTAGATGATGCGGTGACAAATAAGTCAATTGACAAACCTAGTAGTTGTTATTTGCTTTCCCTATTTCAAAAGAAATTGAAAATGGAAGAAAGGCTGCCTCTATATCAATATATGTGAATAGTATAATTATTATGATTATTGTATTGATAGAGCATGTTGGAAAGTAAATAGATAAGGAAAAAAATGGTGCATAGATTGATACTTAGGCATTGTTTAGTAATCATTAAGTAATGTTGTCACACACACACTTTATAGTAAATTATGATAAGGTGGTGATGAATTTAAGTTTTTATACACATTATGGGGCAAATTAGTTGAAATGAACAATTGCATTAAAGTATTTTATTTATCTAATAGTGTCCAAGTAGTAATTTGCTAAGAGGTTGCTTCTTCAATTTACTTTTGTTGATCTTATCTAATATAATTTGAATTTCTTGGCGATGATATAATCTCATATTATTTTATCTTCCTATAATGAGGATTATTATTATTATTATTATTATTATTATTAAATGTTATAATTGTAAATAAATACTATTAAGATTAATTATTTTAAAATAGTTTTATTATTACTAAATTAATAACAATACCATTAATTATTAATTATATTAATTATTAATGTAATTAAATTAATAATGATTATTATTATTACTATTAAAGCACTAAATTAACCATTATTATTGTTAATGTCAATTATTATTATTATTATTGTTGTTGTTGTTGTTGTTATAACGTATTATTATTTTTACATTAATTGACATTGTTATTATTATCATATATTAATAATTTTATTAGTTTTTATGGGTTGTTATTTTTATTATTATTATTTATAGCCCTTGAAATCTACAATCGATGAGCTAGTCAAAATTATGCAGCACATTGTTGATCAACTTGCAAAAAGGATAGAACTTACACTTAGAGTGTTGAAGAGACACTGACTCGGTGCCAACCTAAAGGTACTCTAATGCTCAATTTAGTAACATAAAAATTGAGTAAAGAGAAATGTAATGTAAAGGAATAATAAAGGCTAGGGTAACTTAGTCCTAGAAATTGATAAGGTAGTCCTATGAGAAATGGTAAAAGAAGCAAGGTCCTTCGATGAAAGTGCTTGTGACGGTGTCTTAAGGGCCTTAATGACAACTGGATGTGCTTAAGGAGCTTAGTCGTGAGAGAACTGGTGCTAATGGATCCTTATATAAAGTCATTGTCATATATGAGTTTGATACCTTGTGAGGCTTAATGTTTTCTTTGATTATAAAGGGTGAAGCGCTGCAACTTGCTCCCTTGAGAGTCAAATCAGGTAACTGTTGGTGGCCGTATTGCTAAGAAATCAGAGGAGAAGAAACCACCTTGGTGAAGTGGCAATTAATATTCATTTGAATATGTTATATCCCTCCTTTTAGGCAAATTAGACATAATAGGAAGTCCGATCTTGGGTCTCCAAGATGTATGTGATGATTTGCATGACAAACCTTAGTAGTTGGTCCAATTAGGGTGGTCTTAATAATAACTAGACAAATAAATTAATATTATCAATACTAATAATTTTCTATTAGTAAATTAATATTAATAGTATGAATTATTATATTGATTTGATTCAATTTGATATGATTTTATTGGTGTTGTTATGAATTTGATATAATCTTATAAGTTGAGGAGAATGTGACTAAAATTATATATATAAATACATATATTATATTTGTAAGATGAATTTATACAAAAAAATTGTATAGAAATTATCTTACTTAGAAAATTTTTCATTGTTTTATAATTTTGTCCATCTTGGTGCAGGTAGTAATTGTAATACCCTGAAATATGATTTTATATTAATATTGATTCATTTATATTTTAACATAGCCCTTAAATATTAACTTAATTAATTTGTTAAAATTTGATCTGCAAACCCGAATAAATTCTTAAATAAAATTATCCTAATTAATTTATCCTTTCTTTTTATTTTAATCCACTCTAAATCTATATATTTTAACCTAGTTTACTTTTTTTAATTACATACCCTAAACTTGGATAAATAAATTTTATCTTAATCCTAAATTTAATATATTTATAATCCAAAACCTAAATTTAGTATTATTTTTTCTTTTCTCTTTTTCTTCTCCTTCTCTTTTTCTTTCTCATCTTGTGTCCAGTCCACTCTTTTCCTCTCCCCAACCCACTGGCCTGCACCAACGTAGCCCACTCTTTTCTTTTTCTTTCTTTTCCCTATCCGAATCCAGCCCACCTCTTCTTTCTCCTCCCTTTTCCCTCACTCATCTCCCCTACACTCAAGCACACCCACCCTTGCCTACTTTCATTTCCTCTTTGAGCCTAGACATTCCCTGCCTCCCTCCTTGCATGCCTTTGCCTTCCCTGTCTAACCTCCTATGCCATTATCTTCTTACACCCTGCACCCTTAAAGGCACCATTCCTTTCTCCAGCAACTCCCACCTATTCACACACCTAAGCCCCTATTCCTTGCCTCCTCTTCCTCCTCCTCCTCATCATCTTCTTCTTCTTCACATCCCTCCCCCTCCAGTCGAGACACACCAACCCTCTACCTTCTTTTTCCTACCGCCTAACACCACACCCAACGCACCACCCAAGCCTCCCTTATCCTTCTCCGCACCCCTACCTTTGTTTTCTTCCTTCCAAACCAAGCTACCCCTGCCTCCCTACATCTCCATCTTATGCACCCTCTCACCTCCACTGTTGTGGTCTCCCCCATCCCAATTCCAACCACTAGCCTTGACCACCTATTCCTCTTCCTCTTCCCCTTCTTCCTTTCCTCCTCCCTTTTTCTACATGCACACCATCTCCTTCGCCCGTCAAGCTACCCAACACCATCACCTATTCCCTATATGTCACCCTTCTTTGTGTTGTCCCAGCTCCAACCACCAACATTGCAGACTCCCTGCACAACCGAGTCACAACTACACCATCACCCATCAACCTCTACCCCTGCACCGTGTCCCCTGCCCACCACCGAAGCCAACCTCTTTCCCAGCTCCAACCATAATCTTTGTAACCCTTTCAAGTTTTAGCTCATCACTGCCACCCTAAGCCATCACCACCATCAATTGACCACCATTTCACTTCGACAACTCCATGTATATCATCCCCTCATGCTGTAATCTGTATACAGTGTGAACAACATGCATGTATGCATAAGTGTATTTTGTACCCATTTTAACATCAAGGGCAATTTGATTATTTAATATTTAATAATTATTTAATAAAAGTACTACTTTATTTATTAAATATTAATATGGTTAATGTGATATCATTTTTAGGTACAAAAGTTTAATTTGCAGACCTTGATAAATTTTAGTAGGTTACACACATTTTGTGCTTTTGTTGGAAATTAGGTAATCCTTATACTCTTCTAAAATGTGATATTGCATGATAGCATATTAGGGTTTTATGTATAAATTATATTAAGTACGTTCGCTACATTTTACTTATTTGCCTAAAAGTATTAGCGTGAAATTTGGTTAGAATAGAGCATGCAAATTCATGTAAATTATTATGTGTATGAATGTTGGTTAAAATATGTTAAATGATGGAAATAAATTATGCATATCATATATGTCTAATATGATAGGTTGAGCATGCTTAGACACATTTTTAGAATAATTATTACTATTGTGTGCCCTAGGGGCAATTTGGTCATTTTAAGCATATTATGATTTTTATTCCGACAAGTGTGCCTAATGTGTGGGGATACATAATTTGATGAATTATAATGCCTTTTTTAGCATTGTTATTATTATATGCCCTGGGGGTATTTTAGTCATTCTAATTATATTATGATAATTGTTTAAAAAATTGTGCCTAATATGTGTTATCTTCTATGGAGCATAGAAATGTGTGATTCGATGTCCTAGAAACACATGCTAGGATTTTACGTTCAAAGTCATATGTAGGGGAAAATGATTATTTGGTGTATCTTGTAATTTAATTTTATGTTATGTAATTTAATTAGAATGTTTTAGCCTTCTCATGATAAAATAATAAATAAATTAAATTAGTATTTAAAATGGATGATAATGTGGTAATAATTATCTTAAGGGTATTTTTGTCACTTTTGACCTAATAAGTCTAACATGAATAATTAGATATAGGATGGTCTTGGTGTCTTGATAGTTTAACCTTAGTGTTGACTTTGAATCAAACTTAAACTATTGACCTTAGAGTTGACTTGAATAATTTGAAATAAAGGAAAAATAGTTAAGTATGGAATGGGAAATCATTGTGCAATATATGATATTTTGTTATCACTTTTTATAATAATTAAAGTAAAAGAGCTAGAGTTGGAAATGGTTGCTCTCTAGGGGTAGCTACCTTAAAGATGATGTTGGAGACATCGATTTGTTTGGTTCCCTGATGTGTCGTGGTGCCCTAATAAGATCCTAGTCTACTCTATAGATAACCTATGGGCCCTATAGGTAGTATTGATACTTAAGGAAGGTGTCATAGGTTGCGATGGTTCTATGTCACCTTGTGTGCCAGTATGATCATAAAGCTTTTATGTCTCTGGGTTGGATGGTTGGGAGGATACCGTGATACTTTGTGTGTCGGTATGGCCAATGTACTTTTATATCTTTGGATTTTTATCATATCCCCTCAAGTAAATAAAAACAAAAATTATTACTATTGGGTTAAAATGGTTATTAGGTTGGTTCGGTAGTAGACTTGGGTCTACCTATGGTTTAGAATGGTTCCTTTGAGATCTACGTGTGGTATCCAGATATTATTAGGCCGATATTGAGATATGAGGTATACTGTGAAGATTATGCTTATTTTGTTGAGATTTGTTATAATCCTCACTTTAGAAAGCATATCCTGTATGCTTGGTTTGTAAGCTTCATTATGTTCTAGAAGAATGAATATGAGTGGTATGTGGTCTTGGTAATTATTGTTTAGCTGAGATGATTATTATAATTTGTCCATCACAAGTATATTTCAATATCTCCCATCATGATTTGTTGTGATGTCTTTGATGTGTGGGTTACTTAGTATCATAGTACTGATGGGATTCCATTTTATGGTCTTTTGCCTATTCATCGGGTAGTCTTTACCTTGAAGGACTACTTTGAGAGTGAGGTTTGATGACTTCTTGTTTGGGTTGAGATTAAGAATTGTCTGGAGATTCGCTTGACATCTTTTGATCCAGACGATTCTAAACTCTTATTCTCTTATGTATTTTCTTTTCACTAGATTTATTAACCACTGACATTTGGTTTATTTGGAATGACATTAAGTTATTTTGACTCCCTTTCCACTCTAATTTTTATAATTGTATTATTAATAAAAGTAGACAAAGGTTTAGCCTTGGCATTGAGTATAAGAATGGTAGAGGATGTCAGACTTATACTAGGAGTGGTGGTAACACGCACTATTTTTGTAACTAACGCTTCTGTAGAATGAAAATGTTAAGTTGCAAATTTGAGGGTGTTATAATAATACCCAAAATGTATATGGTATAGCGTGCACCCAATGTATAAAATAGGAAGAAAAAAAAAGATGAGTGTATAACTAGTAATGACATTTTTTGGCAACTTTAAATCCTTTATTTTAAATGGATCTTTTCTTCAATATATTAACACCATTCTATCTCATCATATATAGAAGTTTCACATAACTTGTTGAACAAATCTACATGTACACAATATTCTTCTTAGTCATTAGCTTATGTTCAATTAATATAGATATTATAAATATCATAATTATAATTATAATTACATATAAATTTTTTTTGTGCTATTACGGTTATACATATAAGTATTATAATTATAATCATAATATAAAACTATATTACTTATTTAAATAGTAAATATTAATATTAATATTATTATGATAAGTATTATCATATAGTAGCTTGGTGTTTTTTAAACTAATAAATATATATTCAATTAATAAATCATGTCATTGCATAGTGAAAGGGATCGTATTGCGAATTTCTTTTTCTTATGCCTAACTTGATGATTATTCTTTTATAGAGCGGTGATTATCACATAATAATTTGATAATTATCCTATCATATAGTAGTAGTGGTGGTGGTGGTGGTAGTAATGATGATGATGACATTCCAAAATGCAATCCAAAGTGTCAAAATGTAGTATGTATCATAAATTTTCCGACCTATTGTGTGTTGCAACATGATTTATAAGACCATCTCTGAAGTATTGACGCATGGTCTGCAAAGCTTGATGCTTTCCTTAGTGGATTTATTGAAGCCCGCTCTTATTAAGGAAAAAGTATTGGTGAAAATATTCTACTTGCTAATGAGATGGTGCATAAATATGTAACTATAGGAGTTGCTCCAAGATGCATATTAAAGTTGAATCTCTAGAAGGCTTATGATAAGGTGAGTTGGTAGTTCCTTCGTGACATCTCATTATGATATGGTCTCCCCATTCACTTTGTCTCTCTCATTATGGCATATATGAGCATGATTTCCTATTTAATTTCTTCTTCTTATTATTATCATTAGTATTGCAATGGGTCTTTAACACCTTTTTATTAGGAAGAGAGGGTTAAGATAAGGGGATTTTTCTTCACTATATTTGTTTGTTTTGGCGATGGATTACTTATTGAGGTGTTTACAATGTTTGTGGGAGAATTCATATTTCTAGGGATATTTATGGTGTAAATCCCTTAAAATTGCCAATATTTATTTAGTTGATACCTTTCTCTTATTGTGACGTGGAAAGTGTATAGTGCTTGCTAGCAATCTTTACTCACTTCGTTGAGATTAAAATTTAATTTATATAATATTCTTTTTAGATTGATATTATTATAAATAAATTTATATAATACACAATATATATCTTGAATACAATCAAATATAAGATAAAATAAGATCTATAAGTGTATAATTTATGAATAGCAAAGACTTGATACGATACAAATATGTCTCTCCCAGATCAAAATTTTAAAAAACATGGTAACAACTAACTTTTGAGAAGTTAAGAAATTTTATTCTACCTTTTTAATAAACCATTTCTCATACGTTATTTTTTGGTTTCAACCCTCGAATAAATGATTTTTTTATTGATAAATCATTTTGTGTTTTTTGGAGAAAATGTGTCATTTGGTAACTATATTATTTCTAAATTTAAAATAAATAAAACATAAAGTATATTTCTATAAATTTTAATATATTATTTAATTTATAATTCAGAGTACTTTTGTGAAAGGAGCTTTTCTTGTCCTCAAATCTTACAATTCTTAAGTACAAAATTTTTATTTGACTTGCTACTTTTATTTTATTTTTTTAATCTTTATTTTTAAAAATATAAATAAATTTATTTTATAATTTAAAAAATTATATATTTTTATATTTTTCTCAAACTTGGCTACCATATTTGTAGAGGTCGCAAAAGTTGACCCGATTCATTCGGATCGACCCAACCTGTTCAAAACCCGATCCGATACTGACCCAAATATAAGTGATCCGACCAGACCTTAACTCGTAACTCGTCATCAACTCGACCTGACTGAATAAAACTAAATTTAATATTGACTATTTATGATAATGAAAAAAAAATAAACATACCTTATTATTTATTTAAAGCTTTTAAAAATATATTATTATTTAAAATTTACTTTTTTTACTTTTATTACAAACTACTTATTCATTAATGATATTCTAATTTTACCAAAATTTTTTTACGTCAAAACACAACATTAAAAAATCATAATAAGAAACAAATAATAATTAATAATACATTATTAATCACATGCTTACATAAAGTTAAACTTAATTCTTCATTACATGGTTAATGATTTAGATTAATTTTAATGGTCAATGTCCGATTTGACCTATGTCCAAAGTAATTCGATCTAGTATTAGCTTGGTCCGAATCCAACCCGACGCATCAAAATCTAAAAAGATCCGATTCATCAAGTTAACTTAAACATAAACAGTCAAATTAACTCTAATACGAAATCACCTGAATAAGAGCTTACTAGGTCCAAATTCGACCCGATAGGAATGTAAACGAAGAGGGTTTAGGGTAGGTACGCCCATACCCGTACCTGTACCCGATAAAAAAATCCGTATCTAAATTTATACCCGTAACCTAAATGAGTTTTTATTAATACATCCATATCTGTATCTGTTAGATATTTGTTAGAAGATGGATAATTTGTTTATTTGTTAACAGATATTATCCAATGGATAAACTCATTTAGAGTTAAACCAAATAATAATTTCAACCTTAATTTATACTATATTTATTTTAAAATTAGGGTAAAAAGGTTATTATATATCTGGTAAATGGGTAAGGATGTAGATACAAGTATGAGTATGGGTACATATTCCATTATCCATATCAATTTATTTATATCCATTTAAATATTTGATGAATAAAATTCATCGAATTTTAGATAAAACCTACTTCGTTTATATTTGTAAGCCTCACCTGACAAGTTAATCTGAAATAATCTGAATCCGACTCAACTTAAAACCTAACTTTCTCAACCTAAAAATCAAACCTGATTTGATAAATTAATATAATACAATTTGAATATCTGATCTTCAATGATATAAATACAAATTTGACCCGACTCAAATAATAAAATTATCTAAAATAACTAGATCCAATCCGACTTAATTTATGATGGATATGTAAAAAATAATACGTAAATAACCTAATCCCAACCCGAAGGTCCTGAACCGATTGTCCGCGCAACACTCGACTGCAACAGTTAACAACACCCAGCAAAAGTGAAAACAAATAGCATTAATTTTCAGAAATGAAAGCAAACCTTACTAAATTTAAAATGTTGCGATAAAGTACGACTGATTTCGAATGGACAGTACTAGTTTCGGCTCTTCGTATACTCCATGGAGTTGCAAGAAATTAAATATAAAGATAAAATATGTTTTTGGTTTAAACACCGACGTTTATTTTTTTCTCGTCCTGCGTCACGCAGCGCACTGCAGCATCCTTTCTCTCTCCGCTTCCCCTGCTCTTCCTTCCTCTGCTACACCCCGACGAAACTCTACGCTGGCAAAGATTCTCCTTCTCTCTCTCTTACACCCACGCACAGATCAATCCAATCTCAATTCTCAAATTGAAATCCTAATGATCATATTCTTTAGTACTCATCTTTTCATCTACACAGATCTACCCTTTTGAAATAAAACTATTAATAAAAAAAATTAAACTTCTGCCCTTCCACTTATTTGAGTTATTTCTCTCCACTCCTTTACCCTCTCAAAACCTTACTTATTTTTCCTATCAATTGCAGACATATTCGGCTCCTTGGTACTCCTAACATATTCTTTTCTTCCGCCTTGAGAAAGAGAAAAGAAGAAAATCTGTTTCGTTGATTGATGGGCTGCGCTAGCTCAAAAATTGACGACCTACCGGCGGTTCATTTGTGCCGGGACCGTCTTACTTTTCTCGACGAAGCCTTACATCACCGCTTCGCTCTAGCCGAAGCCCACTTCGCTTACGTCGAGTCTTTAAAGTCTGTGGCTACTTCTTTTCATCAATTCTTTGATTCGGCCGAAATTAATGCTTCAAATGTTCCGGCTTCCCCGGTTTTAAATTTGCCTGCTCAGCGGAAAGGGGATCCTGTTGTCGTGGAGGACAACGGTGGTGCACGTGTTAGCGCTGCTGGAGAGTCTGGGCATTTGTCTTCCGGTTCTGCGTCTGTTGATTCTCACCTTCATTTTCATTTGGATTCAGAAGATGACGATGAGAGTAATAGCGGGTCTGATTCGCTTCACCATCACTTGCATTCCGATGACTACCGCCATCATCAATTGCAGTCCGACTCTCCGCCTGCTCACATGATTCCGCATCATCTGGATGATGAAATGTATCGTGCCCCAGAGGGATTTTTCCCTTACGCCGGCGGTGCTGGTATGCCGTACTCCGCTCCCGGTGGGGCCGGTGTCATTGGTGGTGGTGGGTATGTGCATATGAATTATATGAAGAAGCAGCCGACTCATTCGGTTTTGTACCAACAGAAACCGGGTTATCCACCAGAGGTAATGC
Organism: Tamarix chinensis; assembly: GCA_030549775.1. Taxonomy (NCBI): domain Eukaryota; kingdom Viridiplantae; phylum Streptophyta; class Magnoliopsida; order Caryophyllales; family Tamaricaceae; genus Tamarix; species Tamarix chinensis. The sequence goes on along the minus strand of CM060182.1, from coordinate 39,809,364 downwards.
AGCAAATGGGGGATTCGGGTTATTTTTCCAATTATTCGAGTAATCAGAACCCTAATTATATGAGTTATAGTAATACCAGTGTTCCGTCTGATTATATGAGTTATGGTGGTCCTGGTAGCGTGGTTGGCGGGATAGGTTTTTCCTCTGGTGGTGGTGGCGGTGGCGGTCGTCCACCGGGTCCTAATGGCTTTCAACCACAGCAAGGGGGAATGGGTTCGCCGTCTTCATCCAAGCGGGCACCACCTCCCCCGCCGCCACCTCCAACCTCAACCTGGGACTTTCTAAATCCGTTTGAGAGTATTGAGACCAGTTACCCGCCGTATACGCCTAGTCTAGAATCCAGAGAGATGAGGGAAGAAGAAGTACTTCCTGATTTGGAATATGATGATTACCGGCGTGAAGTTGTGAAGGAAGTTCATGGTGATCGGAAAATTGTCGATGGTAGCTCTAGTGGTACCGTTAGGAAGAAATATGGCAAGGCTGTGGAAGTGGAACCTGAAATTAGTGGGGCTAAATTTGATTCTGAGGCTTTGTATAGGGCGAAGCCAAGTGCTTCAAGAGAAGCTGCTGATCCCGTGGATTATGAGATGCGTGTGGTGGATGACACTGTTGTGGGTGAAGAAGGAAGGTCGGAAGATCAAGGCAATGTGGATGTGTTCAAGGGGCGAGCTCGCGGGTTCAGGACTGTTTCTGAAGTTGTGAAGGAAATTCAAGTTCAATTTGAAAGAGCATCAGCATCAGGCAATGAGTTGATGAAGATACTTGAAGTTGGACGGCTTCCTTATCACCGTAAAAATCCCGCTTACCAAGGTTAGGTATAGCATATATATGCTATTATTCATCTAATCATCTGATTGATTCTGGTCTGTAGGATGTGTTTTTGAATTATTTGGATTTAGTTTCATTTTAAGCTGTTAATCCTGCACATGCTACTTTTGGCTCAATGATGGTTGCACAAGGAACACACAATAAATAATTGATTTTTGTAACGGATATATCTTTAAAGATTATATTTCAATTTCTCCTTGTCAACTGAATTAAATGGATCGTTGTGGAAACAGTTTCGACAAAGATGTTTAATGCGATAACTCCTTCACTGCCCTCTACTTCCAATGATTCTGTGGCCTCAACTTCTGGCTTGGAATTAGACGAAGAAGTTGGTTTGAGATTACGGACACTTTCTTGTACGTTGCATAAGTTGTACCTTTGGGAGAAGAAACTTCTTGAAGAAGTTAAGGTAACATTGGTCTTTCCTTTTCTGTCAATGAATGGCTATCTACCTCATTGTTAAGCCGTTAGTAATATTATTTTTTATTACTCGGTCTATCTGTGTCCGCCTGCCTGCATGATTATGTAAGATTTAAATCTGGCTTTTGGGTTTTGTTAAGTCGCTTTATAATATGTGTGCTCAAGAGGTATCTTGTTGTAGCTTCTTGGACCGGTAGTCTCAGTTAGACTTGTGAGAGGAGTTGCACGAAGTTTAGTGATACACGTGTGATTGCAATGTGCTTAAATTTGTTCTTTGTGATTTTTAATATTATGTAGATCCAGAAGTACACTTTTGCCGGCATGTTTACATCAGCTTGGAGTTGCTGATTGGTTTGTATCTACAATTTGCTTTTGGCAAGTAAAATGTCATTGTTGGCAGGTAGCCGCTTCTATATTTTATAATTGCTTTGCCGTTGGGGAAGTCTTATGGCATAAGCAGTCTACTTTGCTTGGTCAATAAGTGTATTTTTTTCCTGCTAATAACGTACATCTAATACCGCACTTTAATTGTCATTAATGTATATCTAAATTTTCTTATTTCTCCCATCATCATCGTTGTCATCATCATCCTATTCCAATATGATATTGTGACCCAAATCTGGGTGGATTATAAAGATAAGACATGTCCAGAATATCTTGAGACAGTTTGTGGCAATAGCTTTATGAGTATTAATGAGACCAGTCTTTGATCTGTTATGATTGATTACTATTACATTGAATCTAAATCTCTCGAAACAATTATTTTCTTAGTGTTTTATTTTTTTCCTGTGGGGACATGGGGATTGAAATTTGATGATTGATGTTTATCTGCCTTTGTAACATCGGTTATCTGAAAGATGTCTGACTAATGTTTATTCTTTTGTAGTCTACATCAATCTATGTTGTGTCAGTGTTAGGATCTTGTTTGAGATGGCTTGTCTCATTGCTGTATATATCCCCTTCCTTTCTTTTAGCTGACTTGAAATGATTTTTGATTAGCAGTATATGCTCAAATAAAGCTTAGTTATTTGTTTTCTTGTTTGTCTATTTTGCAGGCTGAGGAGAAAATGAGGGTTGTACATGATAGGAAGTTGTTGAAATTGAAACACCTAGATGAAAAAGGTGCAGAATCCCACAGGGTTGATACAACTAGAAATGTGATCCGGAACTTGTCGACAAAGATCAAAGTTGCAATTCAACTTGTTGACAGGATTTCTGTGAAAATAAATAAGCTAAGAGATGAAGAATTATGGCCACAGTCGAACGAGTTAATTAAAGGGTAAGCAGCATTTAAAGTTCCTGGCCTTTCTGCTGCCCCCACCAAGAAAGATAAAAAGACCAGAGCCATTTCTCTGCCAAGCTATAAACACAAGGAAATGCTGCAACACTGATTATTGCTCTAGGGAAGTTCTCTGTGTTATTACATTTGTGATGTCATGACAACTTGGCTCATATTGCATGCTCTATCTTATATGCTGACCGTGTTGCTTGCCATAACCAGATTTGAATTAACCACCTTTGGTTATTATTGGAGCACTTCCTTAAAGAATACTAAGATGATCATTATTGGTTTCTGCAAATATTTGGTTGGGAGGGCAAAAATGAGAAAATATTGTGCATTTTTGTTCATGTGGAGGGAGTTGATGACAGATCTGCCAGCTGTCTTACATGCAGCGAAAATTTTCCTCATGCACTACAAAAGCTTTATGAATTATGTGTGAAGTTCAACGTGTAACTTCTCCCCTGCATCCATCCTTTTGTTTCATTCTATAAGATGGGCCAAACAAGCAGCCTTACCTTCGAGCAAGCATGAGTCACACTTGTACGAAGCCTATTGGCTGGCAAGTAATTTGATACTTTTGTAGATGAAACACTCCTCTAAGTGGGATTGTTTATATGATCTAATATCCGATGAACCGATTTGATATCCAAACGAATCCGATCCAAAAAAATAAAATAACTAATCTGGTCAACAAATAGTCAAACAAATCTGATTCTGATCCGATAAATACAAATAATATTCGATTTGGTAAATTATATTCTTATATGCATATATATTCTAAAAATTAATTATTGTTATCAACTTTTATACTTTTAATTAATATTTAAATATTGTTAGAAATATGGAATTAGGAATTGAGTATAAAATAATTTAAGACTCAAATCAAATTATTAGATCAGATTGGTTTAGGTTGGATTGGTTTATTATCTTTTGATTTGAGAATTTCTTATTTGTGATACATTCGAAAGTTTTGGATATAAGCCAGATTATTTGTGATCCGATCCGAAGTTTTATTTATTTATTAAATATCCAATCTATGAACACCCCTACCTCTTTGTAGCCTATCATTTGTTTTGAAACCAAGTCTTTTTGTCAACGGCCGTTCTGGATGGTAGTTGTCTGATGTGGGCAGGTTCTCAGACATGGTAGCTATGCCAGGGTGAAGGTTGGGATGTGATTATCATGGTCTGGTTTTGATGTTACCTCTCTTTAAGTGAATGTAGTGAATCTTAAATCAGAAAACATGTGGCAGTTTTCTTGTTGCTATAAGATGCAATTACAAGTGTGATGACGCATCAGAGGCCTCATTTTTGTTTTTTTTAATATAAACTATGTGCAACTTTAAGGAGGGTTCTTGGGGATTGCTTTCATTCAACTTCTTTATTAAGTTTTGTTGGAATGGTTATTGAAGATATGGCGTTCTTTCACTGTTATCTGTTAGCTCCCCCCCCCCCCCCCCCAAAAATGAAACCCAACCCAATAAAGAAATGGAGAAGTGGCTTCTTGCTTATTTTCTCTGTGTAGAGTTGTGGTAGCCCTCCATCTATTTTGGTGTTATTCTTTTTCATATTTGGCGGCCTTACTCAAATCCCATCTGTGGGATTTGGTATGTAATGGTAACCCAAGTGATCCAAACTGTTAAAGAATTTACCTCCCCTTCTACTGAGGTATATTTTTTCCTCCTCTTTTTGGTGTGGACTAGTTATCCATGAGAATTGACAGTAAAAGAGCTAAGGGTGGGATTGGAACTTTGTTGAGGATGATGCCTTGAGAAGACAGACAGATTTTTGGTGCATATTACATTTTGAAGTTCTGTCCTTGGAGTACATATTTATGATCATGATGCCTGCTTTTATTCTGTTCTTACAAGTATATTTTCTCTTTGTTGACTTTATATATATAGTCCTGATTGTGTCTGAGTTGAAATTTTATTGCATTCAGGTTGGATAGAATGTGGAAAGGTATGCTGGAGTGTCATCACAGTCAATTCCAAGCTGTTGATGGAGTTAGGGGCTTAGATGCTATTGCATTTCCGAAAAATCCTAGCGATGCGCATGTTGAAGCCACAAAACAGTTAGCTTATGACCTCATTAGCTGGACTAAAAGATTCTCTAATTGGATTGATGCACAGAAGGGTTTTGTGAGAGCACTGAATGGTTGGTTGCGTAAATGTCTGCCTGATGTAGAACCTATAAGAACGGATGACGGGCCAGCTCCCTTTTCTCCAGGCAGGATGGGGGCTCCCCCAGTGTTTGTGATCTGTTACCAATGGTCACAATCTATGGATGCGTTGTCAGAGAAGGAAGTTCTTGCGTCTATGCAAGTTTTTGCCATGATGGTGTATCGGTTTTGGGAGCAGGTTAAAGCAGAAATGCAACAGAGTGTGACTCCAAGCAAAGATATTGAGAGGAAAGTTAGGAACCTGGACAAAGAGGATATGAAGATGCAAAAAGAAATTCAGGCCTTGGACAAGAAAATGGCCCTGGTTACTGGGGACACTAACGGTCTCTTGTTGTCTGAAAATGTTGTGTATCAGAGTGATACTAGCAAGAAAGTTGGTCTATCGAGTGGTCTTCAACATATGTTTGAAGCCATGGATAGATTTGCAGCTGAGTCCGTGAAAATCTATGAGGATCTTCTGCAGCGTACTGAAGAGGTTTGTACAGGTTCATAGAATTTTGGTTAGACTCAGTCGTTGATCATTGGCTCTCTCATGGTGAGGTGAGCTTGCTATCCATCCATCATAGTAATCATTGCCACCCGTGGTTCTGGTACATCTCTCCCACTCAGTGCTGCCAGAGAAGAAATATGCTGCTGCTGTTCTATATCTATGGTAGTTCTTGGTGCAGTAGCTTAAATCACATTCCAATGCTAAACCTGTTGCTGAGACTGCACAAATCATCTCCGTCTGTGCCCTGAATATTTGGGGCATCTATACTCCTAATGTTAATCTGGAAAGTCAAGGGGGAAGGGAGTTTTCAAATGTATCTGGGTGACCTATTCAGGCGGTATGGGACATGCAGATCGATATGCCACGTGCATGCAACAGTCGGGTACTTGTTATGGTAATGGGTACTGGAATCGCCTAATTTTTGTATTAATAGCATCGGGTTAGGTTTTAAGTCGGAGGGCATGGAATGTGCTCCTATTTATAAGCTATCTGTATTATATATAGAAGGAAAGTGCCGTCTCAATAAGCAATGTTAGTATAATCATTGTACAGGCAATCACAGACGATATAACACACCAATAGAATTTGGTAATGGAATTCTTTTTATTTGTAATACAGTGTGTTCATTTTCTTTACTCTTGCGAAGGGGAAGGATTTGTGCATCTGCTTCGATTGGCCTTTGATAGGTACCCAGATAAGAATCACTCTCAGGCAGTGGAATAGGCTTCAAGAAGGTTTGAGGGGGCTGGAGAATGATATGGATACTAGTGATGATTCTTTTTATTGTTTGTCTTTTCAGGTAATGATTGGACAATGTAATATAGCCAGGTTGGCCTAATCTAACATACCTTTTGCTATAACAAGAATGCTGATAAGGATAATACTGAACCATCTTGTAGCTAGGGACTACAATCCCCAGGATACATTTACTTATGCCCTAACATTGGTTCTTTCACGAGATCTAATATTTTACCAGCCACTTTGATACCTCTTTTAATATGATCTGAAAAATTAAATTAGATATCTGATGAATAAATAGCTAAATAAATTAGATATGTCATCTGATATATATAAATAATATTTGGCATGAATGTTTCCTATAAGATTGTAAATATTAACCTTATAGTGAGCATATGAAATAATAATATACTATATATAACTTAAAAATAAATTTATTTTTGTGGTTAGTTTATAAAATTTATTCATTTTCTTGTTCAAATCTTTATAATATATTTTAATATATTTTTTTAATAAAATAAAGCATTTTTTTGGAGAAGTTTTTAGATTTAGTTAGTTAGAATATCCGCATAAAAACCAAATAGTTATCTGATTCATATTTATAAATATTCAAACCATTAGACTATCCAATTTCGTTAACATGAGTGAATGTTTATTTTTAGGGATGCAACCATCTGCGTCTGAATACCCTACCTCCAACACATCTGCAACTTACTTTGTTTGTTCTCCCTCCCTCCCTCCCTCCTGTGTGGGTAAATTCCTTTTTTTTTCATTGGAATGATACTTGATATTATAGGATGGGCTGATAACCAGATTGTCGTTGCCATGCCCAGAGTTGTTGGTGATGTGCCCTTAGTATGGGTAAATGACTGAATGTTGTTGGACCCTTGACAGTTGATGGAAGGTTAGTGATCCACACAAAGCACTTAGGGCGAAAGGAAAAATAAAAGGTCGAAGGATGAAAAGTGGGATTGGAACTGTACATCGTCCTAGATGCTTCATGTGGATCATGACCCTTCCATCGGGCTAAGATTCGCGGGGCACCAATGTGGACCTTTCTAAATGTGGGGAACAGTTAGATTTTGCTAAGAGTTATAGGTGGGACGACTATTGGAGAAGCTAGGTGGACATGACAGTGGTGAGGCCAGGGCATAATTTGAGGATGCAAATGTGGAAATCAGGACGAATTTTAGCAATGGAAGGGATCTGTGGTGTTGTAGGCAATAAGCAACCTTACCGATGTATTTAGCCAGGAGTAGAAACAACCGAAATGCTTCATAGCTTGCTTCTAATGAGACTAGAATTGAATAAGAGCCCAAGAGTGAGTCAACTTGAAATTCTTTATCTGAGCAGTGATTTAAATCTGGTTCTTCATATGGAATGATGAGCGGGCCAAGTGCTACCTGATAGTGTAGAGCATTTGGTCACAGTCCAGCAACCAACAGTCTAATTCATCAACATTGGTGCTAACACGTAAATAATCAAGAATGAGGGGATAGACCGTGAGCGACTTGAAATTGAAATGGGGGGAGGGGGGGATGCCAATGGACCAGTGAGGGCAAGTGTTGTACCACCATTAGGCCCATGAAAGACATTATAGCCAGGTAGAGATAGAGATTCACCACCTCACTTTGACCGTCGTTCTTTGAGAGCCGACTGCCTACACGTATGAATTAACTGTTCATAGAGAGGTTATTACCATAAATCTTATTAAATCTAATCTTATTAGTATTATAATAAAATTAATATCAAATGACACACACAAAAGACCAGGACAACAATTTATTAAATTACAACAAAATAAATATCTAATTAAATTAACTAGACTAATTATATTTAATTAATATTATTACTTGAATAATATAAAATAAATGAATATCAAATTAATTGTCCTACAATACTGCAATAGAAAATTAGACATAAATAACCCAAATGCCAAAAAGGCGATCCAATCGGCCCAGTATGTTGGAGAGGGGCACAATCCTTAATAGCCCAAATAATAAGATAAATGGGTTGGGCTAGGAAACCAACTAGGACAACTAGTTGGGGGCATTAAAATCAACAGTCTGGACCCAAGTTTAAAATTCTGATACAACCAAACTCTTACTTTTTAAATAAAATAAAATAAAATAACTAAAATGTCCCAAAATAATTAAAATCCTAAACACCTTCTAATCCTTATCCTTCCTCATGACAGCCACCTAGCCCCATCACCTATAATTGCCATAAAAACTTCCCCAAAAAAGAAGAAGAAAGATTACCACTACCGTCCACTAGGGTTGTGGATAAACCAAGTCGGCTCACGAGCCTAAAAAGCCTAGGCTAGCCTTTCTTATTTAGCTAAACAAGCTCAAAAATTAAGCTTAAGTTTGACTCGATTATTAAACGAGTTAAGCTTAAGCATAATGAATTTGGGCTCAAGCTCGTTTATAGTGCAAAAGCTCGTGATCTCGGCTCGTTTACTATCAAAACTCACAAGTTGGCTCGTTAAAAGCTCGGCTCAGCTCATTAAAAGCTCGACTTGTTTATAAATAGGCCAAGTTCAAGCTTCATTTTTAGGCTTGTTTAGTAAATGAGCTGGCCCAAGCCTTCCCCAGTTCGACTTGGCTTGACTTGTTAACAACCCTATTGCCCACCATGGGCAACATAACCCTTAAAACTACCAAAATCGCCGCTGGCCATCACTTTCCAAAGCAACTGCTCTAACTTTTGATCGACATTCACAAGCGCAGCATCTAGAGAATGACTCCGTGAGCATAACCCATCGATACCCCAACTGATTGAAAATCGATAATGCTGAGACTGAAGGTCGTTCACTCAAAATTGGTCAAAAATGATTACGGGCGAGGATGGCAGAACAATAAGGAGACAGAGGAAGGTCGAATGAAAAAAATCAAAAGGAAGGCCAAATGAAAACAATCAAACAAAGGACGAAAAATGCCTTTGAACCCATAATTAAACACTACCGAAAGAGAAAAAAAATATCAAATAGTATCGGACGAAGATAAAAGTGAACAATACCGGACAACCGAAAATGAATTATGTAACTGAACCTAATGCACGGGAATTACCAATGATGCTTTGATCTAGGACAATGACCGACGATTGGTGGTACTGTATTCTTCTGGATTAGGCACACGTTCGTCAGTCTTTATTGACTGATGGAAATCAGATATGACAAAGTGTGTATGATATAAGAACCACAATCCTATATACAAACAACTGATATATTATCTATCAGGCTATTTTAGTTCGAACTATTAATAATCTAGAAAACCCAACGTCTATACACATACAAATACAAATCTAATAAGATACATTAAGCCCATATAATTTATAAAAAAAGTTTGATCACTTATATACATGGATAGAGCCAGCTAAGAACACATGGGATCACTTGACCCTATGGTTCCCTGCAAAAATTTTACTTTTTATAACTTTCATTTATACATATTAAAAAAATAATCAAATTTTGTTATCTTATATTGTGATATTTATTAAAAATTGAGGGACTATTAAATATTATTCATATTATCATATGTCATATTTATATATTCTATTATATGATGATTTCATGGAATTAAAGTCCTAACTTTGATCCTATGATATATGGACTTAATTTATACAATAATCTATAATTAGTATCGCTTATATATAAGTGCAATCATTGGATAAAAATACAACACTAACGTAGGAAGGTTAGTACCATGAATCTTAAAAAGGGCCCATAAACAATCGATCCGGGCACGTTACAATTGGCCTGGGGCACCCAACATAGACTCTTGGATTGGCCGCTTTAGCCACTTGTTCGACGGAAATAGAGGTGGGCAGGGCACTGAAGTGACAGTACCCGGACAATGTGTTCACAATAATTTTAACGGTGGTCTCACTACTAGCAGCAAGTGGGAAGTCCGACGATGACATCCATGGAGATGTCCTCCTACATTCCATCCGGCACAGGCAATGGTTGAAGGAGCCCTCTCCATGTACTATTTTCTAGTTTCGCATGTAGGCAAATGAAGCAGCTGTGTTGGTAGCCAGCTGTGTTGTGCTTCCGGCAATCCGAAGTTTAAAGGTATCATTTGACAAATTAATATCGAATATGAAGGAATGTGTATTGATAATTTTTTTTTTATTTATAAAAGTGATGTATATTGATATATCTGATTATGTACTTTAATAGTAATTAATAAATTTATTTAAAGTTAACATACAGTAATTTGTAATAAAAAGTAAAGATAATTTTAAAAAGTTGTAAAAAATAAGGCCTTGTATCATCTAAAATAAATAGATAATATAGTTACCTGAACACAATACTACGAGTAGTGGTATGATTTTATTTTGGGTCAAAGGGGTAGAAATAAGGATAGGATCATGCGTGTGTGGATATACGGAGATCATATATCCATATTTGTATATATTTATATTTCTAACCCACCATAGCTCACCCTGTCGGCTGTCGTTCATATTTACTATTTTATCGAGAAGCTAGGATCACAGTAAATATTTGTGTGGCAAAATTTGACCGTTTTATCTTTGTTGTAAAAGAACAATTTATTTTATAAGAATATACAACACACGTAACAGAGCCTATATAATCAAATCATATTTTGGCCGCGATTTTTGAGCAAAAATAGTATTGACGTCCGACCATGTCGCGGACGACTGAGAATTGATCTCCTCTAAAATTATGGTCTTCTAAGAGATAAAACTAAAAAGATGAAGCCTTGTCCCGGACCTGAAGGCAAGTCGCTGAGGATGGTATCACCGACACATGCGCTGAGTCATACAGCCGTAGTGCTCGCACTCCCGACCACCAAACCCACTTTTGGTTAACGTCGGCGGTAGCCCGGATTAGATGCATTGGGCGGAGATGCGATGGAAAGTGTGGTAAGTCAATATGGGTTGTAAAATCAAATCAACATGTGGGAGGACACTGACCGCTTCATTTTTGGGAGGAAACAAAAGTGAAGACTGAATAGTGAAGAATTGGCCAAACTGCCGCCTTATTATTTCTAAGGGCTTGTTTCTTAAATGGATTTTTTTTCTTCTATTTTCTATATTTTATATTAATTATTTAATACTAAAAAGTTATTTTTAATAAAATATTTATTTTAGTTTAAATTAAAATTTAAAAAACATATTTGACTAAATGTTTAAAAAATATTTAATTATATTTTATACGATATGCAAAATATTAATTAATTTTTTCATTCTGTTATCCCATATAAAAGAGTAGTAATGAAAAAAAAAAAAAAAGGCGCCCGGTTCTTTTCATGCCGTACGCTCCCCACCACAAAGCCCGCTTTCGTATAACGTCGGTGGTAGCCCATTTTAGACGCATTGAGCGAAACGCAAAGAATGGTTGGTGATTCATTATGGGTTGTAAGATCAAATCAACATGTGGGACGCACACCGCCTCATTTTGCGAGGAAACAAAGGGTGAAGACTTGGCCGAACTGACACCTTATTTCTTTTCATTTCTTCTTTTAAAAGAAAATACATGTATATTATGTGTTTCTGTCGATCCTATCTTGTATCAGTACAATAAAAATAAATAATAATAAATACTTTAACTTTAAGAGTATAAAAATTATTTATTTACGACCGTAAGCACCCATAAAAAGTCAACTCCTCTATAAATAATTTTAATTACCGATAGAAATTAAACTTCTACAGTACTGTTGTCTGAATCACTATAGTAATTCATCTCAGGAGGTATATGTATCATTTCACGCTTAAGATATATATCAGAGATAGCATGTTTCGAACTTAAAACCTTATAAAAAAGAGCCGAAGTCTCTTCCATTAGATAAAGGAAGGAACTGCCTGAATCTTTTCACATAGTGTATGAATTTATACTAATTATTGGACTATTAAATCTATTAAATTATCTTTTAAGGAATTGTTCGGTAAACAAAAAATGAAACTTTAAAAATTAAAATGGGAATAGAAATAAAAATTAAATAAATAGTTGAGAATTAATTAATTTATTTTTATTTCTATATGTGACATATAACGGAAATAAATTAAAAATAATTTGAGAATAAAAAGATTATATTTAGAATGTGAAAATGAGAATAAAAATAAAATAAGGAAACATTCAAGTTTTCTTCTTCTTCTTTTTTTAGTTTAAATTTGGGAGTTTCTTAATTCATAAAGCATTTAAGTTAGGATATTTTGGTAATTTACAATTTAATCTTTATTTTTACCCGCCAATTACTACATCTCCTACCTAATACATCTATGGAAATAGAAGGTAGGGGAGTGAGAATGAGAATTGGAGAGAGGGGGAGGGGGTTCTGTTGTTTGTTAAATATAGGGATGAGAACAAAAAGGAAGATAAGAATAACAATGGTCCTCCCTTAAAACAAACACCCCCTACAAGTTTTCCTATGAATAAGTAGATAGATAAGCTTCATCCAAGTAGTATGATATTTGATTTAATATTGTACAAGTAATTCATGCTATTAGTAATATTAGGGTTGTTTATGCAATCCAACATTTGATGAACTGATCCTAAAAATAAATAACTGATCCAATATCTTTTTTGGAATCAAATAATCTATCTAGTCACAATAAAAAGTCAAATAAAATAGATATCAAATATGATAAATTGCATGCATATATATATATATATTTTAAAAGTTTTGTAATTTTCACAATATTTTACTATATGTATTCATAAATATTATATATATTTAATTTAAACCTTAGATTAAATAATTATTATACGGTATTATCTATTTGGTTTGCTACTTGGATCAAATCAAGTTAAATTGAATTGATTTATTATTCATTATATATATATATATATATATATATATATATATATATATATATATATATATATATATATTTGATATTTGATATTTGATATTTATTTTCTAATTGAAAGGTTTGGATATCCGATTAAAAGTTTTTGACATCCAACACTTCAAATATCCAAAAAAATTTATCGGATATTAGATAATCTAGATATCCAAAGGTTTTTTTCCTAAATATTTGATATATGAATACCCCTTAGTAATATGTAATACCTCATTGATTAGACTTATAATGTGTAAAAATTCTCGTGCGTCATTATGATTTGATGGTGTTTGATCTTGTTTTGTGAAACGTATTTTGGGTTTGAATTACAAAAGATGTGAAAAATTTTGGAATAAAAAAGAAGAAGAATGTTTTTCTCTAGCGTACTAGTCAACTAGTGGTATGAACTAATCAATTTTTCTATCATTTTAATTTGGTTTGTGGGTTAGAGTAACCCACCTACTAATTTTGGAAAATGGATCGATTGGTGGAACTAGTTGATGGGTGTACAAGACCGATCAAACAATTCACCCAGCCTGGATGTTTTTTTTTATTATAAAAATTTGATTTCAAAGGAAAATTCTTCCACTAATTTTGAATATTGGTAATCAATCTCATTAATGTCTTCTAAACCATCTTTAGGTGTTTGTTACTGTTAATCCAAAAATCTTGAGTGGATTTGAGGGGATACATTTGTCAAAAAGTGGGTAATGGCCTTTGTAAATTTTGTCATCTTCTTCCTCTATTTCGTTCTCTTCTATGTGTATCAATTCGGATAATTTTATCTTATGCAATCTCAACAAATACTATGATATTTCCTCTAGGAGTGTGCATTGGTCCAAAATTGGACCACACTAAATGTTTGAAATTGGTAGTTTATTGGATTGAAGGCCGAACCAAATTTTACCAGTCTTTACCTAGGACTAGACCAAAAAATATAGGCCAAAGCCAAACCAAAACAAAATGGGCCAAAATCACCTTTTTTAAATATTTAAAAATAACATTGTTAGATTTTTTCCCCTAATTTATTGTTGGGTTGTTGTTGCTACCTAACACCTACTACTGTTAAATAATATAGAGTTAGGCCAAGGCCAGACCAGAATAAAATGGGCCAAAATCACTTTTTTTTAAATATTTAAAAATAAAATTGTTAGATTTTTTCCCCAAATTTATTGTTGGGTTGTTGTTGCTACCTAACACCTACTACTCTTAAATAATATAGAGTTAGGCCTAGGAAAAGATTGAGGGTTTGAATCCTTCTCTTGGTTTTCTCATTTGATAAAGTTATCTCCTTTTTTATAGGCATTCTAGGTTTGGACATTTCAAGATTTGGGATTTTTGGTTTTATATTCAAATATGTATGATATTAATAGTGCTTACTATGAAGTATGCCTTGAGTTTTATCATTTTTTGGTAAAAGCTAAATTATATGCATGTACCTTAATGGTTAATTGGGAGCACAACATGATTGAGTGGTTGAACATGATTATTCTTAGTTTTCCAAGAATTTGGTGATGTTTATGTGGTATGGTTGATGTTAAAGATCTAATTTGTGTATGAACATGCATATGTAGACTATTTTTGCATACATCGATCGATTAGTTCGGTAGGACCGATCGACCGGTTGCTAGAATAGTCAAACAATTAGGTTAACTCATTAACTAATTTTCTTGTGGAATAAATTATTTGGTATCATCCTAAATTGATCAATTAGTTTCTAGATTAGTCGATCAGTTAGTACAATCCATCTAAATAATTATAATTACTGATAGAAATCAAAATTCCACTCTATGGCTATCCGAATTACTATAGTTATTTCATCTCAAAAGGTTTACATATCCTTTCACACCTAGAATATGCGTTAGAGATGGTATGATTTAAACCTGAAACCTCATGGAAAAAAGCCGAAGTCCCTTCTATTAGATCAAGGAAAAAACCACCCGGATCTTTTCACATAGGGTATGATTTTATACTAATTTTTGGACTTTTAAATCTATTAAATTATCTTTTAAGGAATTGTTTGGTAAAAAAAAATAAAACTTTAAAAATTAAAATAGGAATGGAAATAAAAATTAAATAAATAGTTGAGAATTAATTAATTTATTTTTATTTCTATGTGTGACATATAATGGAAATAACTTAAAAATAACTTGAGAACAAAAAGATTATATTTAAAATGTGAAAATTAGAATAAAAATAAAATAAGAAAACGTTCAAGTTTTCTTCTTCTTTTTTTAGTTTAAATTTGGTAGTTTATTAATTCATACATCATTTAAGCTAGGATATTTGGGTAATTTACAATCTAATCTTTATTTTTACCCGCCAATTACTACATCACCTACCTAATACATCCATGGAAATAGAAGGTAGGGGATTGAGAATGAGAATTGGAGAGAAGGGGGTTCCGTTGTTTGTTAAATATAGGTATGAAAATAAAGAGGAAGATGGGAATAACAATGGTCCTCCCTTAAAACAAACACCCCCTACAAGTTTTCCTATGAATAAATAGATAGATAAGCTTCATCCAAGTAGTATGATATTTGATTTAATATTGTACAAGTAATTCATGCTATTAGTAATATTAGGGTTGTTTATGCAATCCAACATTTGATGAATTGATCCTAAAAATAAATAACCAATCTAATATCTTTTTTGGAATCAAATAATCTATCTAGTCGCAACAAAAGGTCAAATAAAATAGATATCAAATATGATAAATTGCATGCATATATATATATATATATATATATTTTTAAAGTTCTTTAACTTTCACAATATTTTACTATATATATTCATAAAATTATATATATTTAATTTAAACCTTAGATTAAATAATTATTATAAGGTATTATCAATTTGGTTTGCTACTTGGATCAAATTGAGTCAAATTGAATTGATTTATTATTCATGAACTATATATATATTTTTGATATTTCATATTTATTTTCTAATTCAAAGATTTGGATATCTGATTTAAAGTTTTTGATATCCAACACTTCAAATATCCAAAAGAAAAAATTTATTGGATATTAGATAATCTAGATATCCAAAGGTTTTCCCCTCAATATTTTATCTATGAATACCCCTTAGTAATGTGTAATATCTCATAGATTAGATCTATAATGTGTAAAAATTCTCTTGCTTCATGATGATTTGATGGTGTTTGATCTTGTTTTGTGAAACGCATTTTAGGTTTTATTTATAAAAGATTTGAAAAATTTTGGAATAAAAAAGAAGAAGAATGTTTTTTTTCCTAGTGTACTAGTCAACTAGTAGTGTGAATTGATTGATTTTTCTATCATTTTTTATTTGGTTTATGGGTCAGAGTAACCCACCTACTAGTTTTTGAAAATGGATCGATTGGTGGAACCAATTAATGGGTATACAAGACCGATCAACCAATTCACCTGGCCTAAATTGTATATATTTTTTTTTATAAAAAATTGATTTCGAAGGAAAATCTTCGACTAATTTTGAATATTGGTAATCAATCTCATCAATGTCTTCTAAACCATCTTTAGATATTTGTGATTGTTAATCCAAACAATTTTTTCCCTTGGTGTGAAGCATGATTTATCCATGAATCCCATGTCTATCATCGAGCATGATGTTACTTACCTCTATATGCATTTATAGGGTACTATGTTGAGAATACAATGTTAGTAAAGCATGTGAGTTGGTGTGTTATTGTAGAAGCATGTTAATGGGCGCAATCATGAATTTTATACCTATTATGAGCATACGTGTGTCACAAACACCTATGATAAGGTAACTCGGCTTATTCAATACATAATGTAATGACGTACCCATTAATTTGGTCACATACTCAATTCTAAGAGTAGGTGACGTCGTGTAGGTTAGCAGAGGTGGCTAGTAGAGGATAATGAACTTCTTTTGGGGTCAGGGCATTGAGAGTGAGATATTGTGGCATTGCATTACTCTTTTGATGGTCCTTTATTAATTGAGACCTTGTTGTAGTTACTTTGTCCTCAACTCTTTCTCTCATGTGTTTTTAGTGTTTGTTTTGGGTCATATATGGTCCCGGTTTGTAAACCCCAACACTTATCATATGTCATGCTATCTATTGTGTGCATTCTTGTACTTAGTTGGTTGGATACTTAACTTTATATTTAGTAAAAGACGGAGTGTATAACGTCTATTCAATATTAGGTACAGTGGCATACACAATTTCAATAAATATCAATATTTTGTTGGAAAAAAAAGAAATCTAAATATGGAGTTTAGGAATGGCTAAACTTCTTGAGAGCTTATTGGCATTCTTTCAGTAATTTTTCATTTTCATTTTTACAAATTTGAACATTTTCTCAGGAATTTGATATATTTCAGAATTTATTAACAAGTCCCTAGAATTATTTTGGGGAATCTATGAAACTTTCGGAAAATGACATATCTGTAAATTTTCAATATTTATTAATGAAATTTAAAAGATTTGAAGATTTCTGCTCACACTCTCATTTTGGAACTTTTGATTAAAATTTCATCAGCAGAGAAGATGCCGTAGCTGTAACGATCAGATAAATATCCGCAAAATGAATTATGCTATGAAGTAGGGAAATATTTAAAGCAATAAAAAGTTTAGTAGATTACTTTAAAGCTATCGGTCACTTAATGATGTTGCGTGAACTGTATTCAAATGCCCAAAAAAAAAAAAAGATGCTAAAATATGAATGGATCTGAGAATATTAGCCAGAATGCTCCGATAAAATCCGTCTTTTGAAAAGAGGGACGCGGACAGCTTTCCCTGAATGTGGAGAATATGTCTCTATAATGATTAGCTAAGATGAAAGCTAAATACGTTTTTCTTATCGGAATAATGCGACGGCAATCATGAATTGAATTGGAATTAAGATTAGCCCATACTTTACGGCAATAAGACTAATTAGATACATGTGATGACTTTAGGTATCTTCCGCATCACTGGAAAATTTGCATAATACTGCCTGCCTCCGTATAATTATAATTATAATTATTATTATATCATTAATTTTTTAATTAAAAAATGTTTCAAAAAAAATAAAAATCTACTTTTTATTTTTACTATTATTTTTTAATTACATATAAATATTTTATTATTTTTTAATAATAGTCGTAAATATAATTTTAAAACTACTTTATTAAAATAATGGACAAATTATTAGAATAAATTTTATTCTTAATACAGATAAAATAATATTTATTTATTTGTTTATTGCTTTTGAGGGGGGTACTGTAGCACCCCGAGTCGATACGACTGCACGGATGTTACTTTGGAGAGCTTTCGGATTGATCAGCTGGCCACACGGATCAATACGAGTCTTTTTAGTGTGCTTTGTCCCCATTCACGCACTTTTCGAAAAATTTTCCGAAAACTTTCCAAAAGGGTCGTCCATCCTAAAAATTGCTCCACGTCTAGCACGCTTAAATATGGAGTTCTTTAGAACAGAATCGCCAAAAAGATAATATACCATATTAATATAAGTAACCATATCAATCCTTATATCACTCCCTTAAATTTGGGATATTATAGGTACTCCGTACTCGCTACCAACCATTGTACAGTTCTTAAGGTTTGAATTAGTTAGGAACCCGACTCGGAAGCCATCGTTTGACTTAAACTACAATAGTAAGAGAGGAAGAATTTAAACTTCAAACTTAGGCATCCCTGCTAGCTACTTCACTTATATTTTTAAACACTTAAAAGACTTATTCTCCCTGATCTTATCTGATCTAAATTAAAATATCTAATGAGTTGTTATTATCGTCTTACTATTATTATTATTGTTATCATAATTATTATTTTTATTAATTATTGTTACTGCTATAATTATCATTAATTTAACACTTTTTTATTAGAATTTTATTAATATAATCTAATAAATTTCCCGGGGGGGGGGACGTTGAATGCGTGCGCTTTTCCTCCTTAAGTAAAGAATGAAAAAAATGGGTCCCAATTAATCAAAATGTAGCTGAGATGTTACGTCAAATTAATGGCCACTTGTCGTTGTCGTAATAAAACATCCGGGTAGAAAAACGGGAAGAGCAAGCCTGCACTATCGTTATCGGCAGGGAAACGCACGACGTAATTTCTTAAATTGGGGAATATATTAAGCCATTCAGGTCTGAATTTTGTACGAAAAGTACCAAGAAGGCAGCGGCCGATGACATAGGCGTCTACCTTCCTCCCCACGCATCAAAATTATTATTATTATTATTATTATTTTTTTACCTGGCAAGAGGATCAACGTTATCCATTAGAAATGAGATAATTTCCTGTACTTTTCAGGGATGACGTTTTGCATGGGGGCGTCATTCTTAGACGCGAGTTCAGCTGTGGCCTGTATCGTACGCTTATTACCCCATTTGATAATATCTTCTTTCATTAATGAGAATTTTTTACTCATCAAAAATAAAATAAAAATCTATTAAAAGTGAGATTGTGAGAACGGACACGACTTTCTTTTACTTTACTGGATCATTATTTTAGCGTCAATACGTATATAATCAGCCGACGGGTTGATATTCGGATTGATAGGTTAATATATAATCTATATATATATATATATATGACAGGGTCGAATGCTAATCTATCAAGATTAATATATATAATATATCGCGGAAGCGTACCTGAATCCATAATAATAAAATATTTGTCGAGTACCGTCGAATCTGATATCAAACCCTAACGGTCGGTTTTGTAGTCTTCTAGATCACGCACGTACTCGCTACTTGCCAATGACTGATGGGAACCAATGGGGCGAAGTACGTCTGACCTAGGGACCATAACCACATATATATAGATAACAAGCCTGTCATCTATCGGGCCATCCTAGTTCGGTCCATCAACGATCTAGGACTCCCACAGTCTCTACACATATCGGTCCACATTCAATTAGATACATTAGGTCCAACTTAATTAAACCTAATTCGATCACGTTTATTCGGGCCTAACCGTTACGACAACGTCCAATTCGTATCGTTCGCATATAAGCCCAACGTCGGATAATAATCCAACAATCTCCCACTTGGGCTATATGTGCAACGTTACTAATTGTGACATAACCGAATGAGCTCAAATCTGTTGTCGTTATAAAATGTATCTTTAACCAATCCGGTCCATCAATCACATAAACATAGGATCAAAGCGGCTTTCGTCACATATCTACGTAACTAAACCCTCAATGGTCACATATATTGACATGACAGAATGACATGGATCAAGATGTGGATGTGTAGCATGGAAATATCATGCAATGTGATCCTAACATGCATATTTCCAACTGGTCCACCTTAAAACTTTAGTGAGATCAAATCATACCAAAAGATAGAAAGGAAATAAAATGAAACTTTATTTCTGCAGAAAACCTATGGTCAAAATATCCATAAGTCAAACCAAAGAGAGTCTATACATAAAGCAACTGAGATTACAAACTCCCACTGAAACTAAAGATCATTAACTGATATAACACCCATACGAGCTACATGCTCGAGAAACTGCTTGGGTGGTAACGCTTTAGTAAACGGATCCGCAATCATAGAGTTTGTACTGATATGCTCTATAGACAATTCTCCTTTCTGAACTTTTTCTTTAACAACTAAGAACTTGATATCGATACTCTTCGATTTCGTAGAACTTAGATTGTTGTTGGAATACTGAACTGCAGCCTTATTGTCACATAACAATTTGAGTGGTTTTTCAATACCATCAACTATACGCAGCCTTGTGACAAAATTTCGCAGCCATATACCATAATTGGAAGCCTCATAGCATGCCACAAATTCTGCTGCCATGGTGGAAGAGGCAACAACTGTCTGTTTGGAACTCTTCCAAGACACAGCTCCTCCAGCCATCAGAAAAACAAAACCTGATGTGGACTTCATACTATCTTGGCATCCAGCAAAGTCGGAGTCAGTGTATCCTACGATCTCAAGCTTGCCTGACATCCGATATGTGAGCATGTAATCTTTCGTTTTCTGTAAGTACCGCATGACTCGTTTGGCAGCTGTCTAATGGTCAAGTCCTGGATTGCTCATATATCTGCCCAACATCCCAGTAATGTACGCAATATCCGGACGCGTACATACCTGAGCGTGCATAAGACTTCCCACAGCTGAAGCATAGGGAATATTCTGCATTTCCCTTCTTTCATAGTCATTTTTAGGGCACTGATTGAGACTAAACTTGTCTCCCTTAGCGACAGGGGTATTTCCCGGTTTGCAGTTAGGCATTCCATATCGTTTGAGAACCCTTTCAACATAGGCCTTTTGTGACAACCCTAGGATACCTCGAGAACGATCTCGGTATATCTCTATGCCCAATACAAAAGATGCATCACCAAGATCTTTCATTTCAAAATTCTTAGCTAGAAATCTCTTGGTTTCATGCAACAAACCTATGTCATTACTTGCTAGCAATATGTCATCAACATATAAAACCAGAAATATGCTCTTACTCCCACAGAACTTATGGTATACACATTCATCAACCAAATTCATCTCAAAGCCAAAAGAGGTGATTACTTGATGAAATTTAAAATACCATTGTCGAGACGCTTGTTTGAGCCCATAGATAGATTTCTTAAGTTTACAAGCCATATTCTTTGGGTCTCCGGACACAAAGTTTTCTGGCTGTACCATATAGATCGTCTCCTCAATGTCACCATTGAGAAATGCGGTCTTTACGTCCATCTGATGTAACTCAAGATTAAAATGTGCCACTAATGCCATAATTACCCTCAAGGAGTCCTTAGAAGAGACCGGAGAGAATGTCTCTTTAAAATCTTCTCCTTCCTTTTGTGTAAAGCCCTTAGCGACTAGACGTGCCTTATATCTTTCCACATTGCCTTTTGAATCCCTCTTAGTCTTAAATATCCATTTGCAACCAATGGGCTTCTTTCCTTCAGGCAATGGGACAAGATCCCATACGTCATTGTCCATCATGGACTTTATTTCCTCATTCATGGCATTAATCCACTTTTGAGAATTCGAACTCTCCATGGCTTGACGGAAGTTGATTGGATCATCTTCCATCATGCCAATGCCAACCTCATGTTCTAGGAGAAATACAATATAATCATCCGGAATAGAACTTCTCCTTTCTCTAGTGGATCTCCTTAGCTCTTGAGGTTGTTGAGCTTGTCCTTCTGGAACAATCACTTCATTTTGAATGGGTGGTTGTTCTGCATTGTCTTGTTGAGGTTCTTGATTTGCCTCCTGATCGACGACAGGTGTTGAGACTTGCACATCGTCAGAGACAATAGTAGGAATAGTGACTAATTCTTCCTCAAAGACAATGTTTCTAACCTCATTTCTCCCCCCAAGCTCAACATCCTAAAAAAATGTGGCAGTTCCCGTCTCAAAAATCGACTTAAGTGTGGGATTATAAAACTTATAGCCCCTAGATCGCTCCGCATAACCAATAAAGTAACTACTAACTGTTTTGGAGTCCAATGACTTTTCATGTGGTCTATAAGGCCTTGCCTCAGCTGGACATCCCCAAATATGGAAGTGCTTTAAACTAGGCCTTTTGCCTGTCCAAAGCTCATAAGGTGTTTTAGTAGTTTCTTTAGTTGGTACTCTATTTAGAATGTAAGCTGCTGTTTTTAGTGCTTCTCCCCAGAGTGATTCTGGTAAGGTAGAATGACTAATCATACTCCTCACCATGTCCTTAAGAGTTCTGTTTCGTCTTTCAGCTACACCATTCATGTTAGGAGATCCTGGCATGTGTACTGTGGGACGATACCGCACTCCTCTAGGAATTTAGCAAATGGTCCTCGACATTGTTCACCTGAACCGTCATATCTGCCATAGTACTCACCACCACGGTCAGATCTAACGCACTTAATTCGTTTGTTGAGTTGATTCTCAACCTCAAGCTTAAATGATTTGAACACGTCCAGCGACTGTGATTTCTCGTGAATGAGATACAGGTACCCATAACGTGAGTAGTCGTCTATGAATGATATGAAATACTGTTGACCATTCCAAGAAGCCGTAGGGAATGGTCCACAGATATCTGTGTGAATCAATTCTAAGACATCCGAAGATCTATTTGCACCTGTTCTCTTAGTTTTGGTCTGTTTCCCCTTGGCACAATTGACACAATTGTTTAAGTCCGCAAAGTCAAGGGAATTAAGTATACCATCAGACACAAGCCTCTCAATTCTAGCTTTTGAGATATGACCTAAGCGCTTATGCCATAATGATGCTGAATTTTCCTTATTTAATTTGCGTTTGGTACCACATGATTCCACGTGCAGGATTTCATGATATGAAGCGATGATGTCAAGCATGTATAGGTTATCGTAAGCGCACAATGAACCGGTGCCAATCGTATTTGAATTTAATGAAAGACTAAATTTATTATTTCCAAATGAACAAAAATAACCAGACTTGTCCAATAAGGAAATGGAAACCAAATTCCGTCTAAAAGACGGTACAACGAAAGTGTCTTTCAAATCCAAATAGAAACCAGTTTCTAATAATAACCTAAAGGTGCCAATCGCTTCAACTGGTGCTGCCTTGCCATCTCCCACATAGATGTATCTTTCACCATCACTAGGCTTTCGGCAGTTCAGGCAACCCTGCATAGAAACACTTATGTGAGTAGTAGCTCCAGAATCTAACCACCAAGTGTTTCTAGGTACTGAGGCTAAATTAATCTCAGAACATACCAAAGTAAGGATTATACCTTTCTTTGCACGCCAAGCGTGGTATTTAGGACAATCCTTCTTTACATGTCCAGTTTTGTTACAAAAGAAGCAGCTATCCTTTTCCTTCTGCTATTTCTTTTGAACCGGACCCTTAGGAGCAGCTTCATCCTTTCTTTTCTTGCCCTTACCCTTAAAGGTACTAGCTAAGTGAGCACTTTCAGTCCTATCATGCTTCAATCTTTCCTCTTCTTGCACACAATAAGAAATGAGCTCATTGAGAGTCCATTTCTCCTTTTGGCAGTTATAACTGACCTTAAACTGACTGAATTGTGCAGGAAGTGAAAGTAATACCAAGTGCACGAGTAAATCATCTGATAACTCAAGCTTTAGCACTTTTAGTTTCGAAGCAATGTTGGACATTTCCATTATGTACTCCCTTATATTTCCTTTGCCTTTGTACTTCATTGAAATCAAGCGCTGCAAGAGAGTGCTTGTTTCTGCCTTATCGTTTTTTGCAAAACGTTTCTCAATTTCAGCAAGGGAATCCTTAGCATTGGTGATGTCCTCAGACACCCCACCTCTAAAGGCTTCCGGAATGCTGCGCTTAATGATCATTAGACTCATGCGATTCGACTGATCCCACTTTTCAAAGTTCCTCTTGTCATCAGAGGTGCTTTCAGCCGTCAGATCAGCGGGTTTCGGAAGCCTGAGTGCATGATCCAGATCCATGCAGCCAAGGACAATGATAACATTATCCTTCCATTCCTTAAAGTTATTCCCGTTCAGCAGGGGAATAGAGCTTAAGTTAGCAGATATAGTAGTAGCAGTCATGGCTGTACAGAAAACATAAGTATATATAAATATTCATGCTCACAAAAAATAATTCACATAATAAAATAATCAATAAATTTAAATATTGGTGATCCCATCACAAGAAACCGGCGCAACATTAATATCAAGTCTTTGGACAATAATATTAACTGCAAGTGGTGTTCCTGTTGCAATAATCAAATACTGACAATAAGGCCTGTCAGATAATAAGCCCATCTTTGGATTGACTTATTATCCACATGGCAACCAAACAATCGTCACATATTTATTATCGCACGTGCATATAAAAATCTGCCAGATATTTGTCTTCCTTTGGGCCGACTGAATAACCGCACGAATAGATATATGCACAAACATCTAATATGTTCGATAAACCAATTTCCATAAAAGAGGTCACTTTGGCGACATATTATTTTAACCAGCTTATCTATTAATATTAGACAACCAATCGTTTAAATAAATTGACCCCTTAATTTTATTTTATAAATTTGGACCTATAATATTTGGACCAACTTCATTTAGATTTAATATATATACAACAATATCAAATCTAACTTTATTTGCATAAATTTCAAGTAATGCACATAAATAGGCCCATATGAAATTTTAATTGGAATAATAAAAAAAAATAACCGTAGGTCCAAAGTTAAGCTGGCCCAACTTAAGGATTCTTCAGCCCAAAAAAAATAGCTATTGACCCAAAAAAAATAACGTACGTAACCTTTTTTTTTTGTTTGCTGAAAAATAGGTGTGCCAACCCTAAAGTGGTCGATCCAAAAAAAAAAAAAACAAAGAAGCTGCGAGCAGCATCTGCCGCCGCAGCCTTCCTTTAATTTTTTTTTTTTTTGTTTTAGCAGCCTCAGCGGATGAGTAATCGACATGAACAGTTCCGTCGATGAACAGTACTTGGCAAAAAAATGAATGAACAGTACGACGAGTTAATCGGCATGAACAGTCATCGATGAACAGTCTTATGAACAGTACCGTCGCAAGACTTTTTTTTTTTTGAATTAATCTAGATAAATTTAGCAACGGCTCTGATACCAATTGATAGGTTAATATATAATCTATATATATATATGACAGGGTCGAATGCTAATCTATCAAGATTAATATATATAATATATCGCGGAAGCGTACCTGAATCTATAATAATAAAATATTTGTCGAGTACCGTCGAATCTGATATCAAACCCTAACGGTCGGTTTTGTAGTCTTCTAGATCACGCACGTACTCGCTGCTTGCCAATGACTGATGGGAACCAATGGGGCGAAGTACGTCTGACCTAGGGACCATAACCACATATATATAGATAACAAGCCTGTCATCTATCGGGCCATCCTAGTTCGGTCCATCAACGATCTAGGACTCCCACAGTCTCTACACATATCGGTCCACATTCAATTAGATACATTAGGCCCAACTTAATTAAACCTAATTCGATCACGTTTATTCGGGCCTAACCGTTACGACAACGTCCAATTCGTATCGTTCGCATATAAACCCAACGTCGGATAATAATCCAACACGGATAACATCGCAGGAGGATAATTCTGACTTACGTCATACTCTTGGACGTAGTGTCGACTCTGCATAATGCTAATTTTTGTTCCTCCCCCCTCCTTCCCCTTAAAGTCTTGTTTGACCTGTTGAACTCTAAGTCGGATTCTTGTTTCAAAGTCACGGATAAATATAAACGGCAGAGAACCTATGTAGTACTAGTCATGAAAAAAATAAGGATTTGTTGCAAAAATAAAAATAAAAGTTACACACACAAAGAAATAAAGTTTATCCCAGTCCTAAGTGGGCCATGATTTATTATTCCATTCTATATTGTTTCCTTTTAATTTTATGACAATATATAAGTAATTTTATAATTTTATATTCATTTTGCTCAATTATCTAAAATATAGTAACTTATTCCGAGTCGGAATATGTTTGGTGTGAGTGTAACCAGCCTCAAAATCAGCCGAAAGATAAAAGCCACAAAGCTTGACCTTATTCCATAAGTTATTTTAATAATTTTTTTTTCTAAAAGAAAAGGAGAGAAAAAATTTTGCTATGAGAATTGATCCAATCAAACACACACCGAGTCGAGGTTTGAAAATCTCCATCGCACAAATACTTAGGGCTTGTTTGGTATATACTCCACTAAGATGAAGCGATGTACATATGTTGATATTTTGTGGATATGAATTTTGGCATTAATTGAAAAACTATATAGTAAACTAAATGTTAAAGAGTGCTATGATTTTTTTCTTAATTAATTTTGAAGTGCTGATACTTGATACTTTTGTTTCTCCATGATAAAACACATGTTCCTATATTAATTCGGAGGTTGCGTCACATCTATATGCCCTTGTCCATTGTTGCTAGTAGCTAGCTTGTCTAAATGATAAACCAAAAGGGGACGTTATGGAAACGGGCGTGCTCATGGTTATGCACTAAGATCATCAAACCTATATTTCCTCTCTCCATCACCGCCATCAGCAAGTTCGTGATCCACCTCTCTAATTATAGCTTCATCCTGATCAACATCCATTAGAAAGTTATGCACAATACAACGTGCTAATATAATCCTTGTATGTATATATACATCATAATGGGGTTCATTTGCCCTTGTTATAATTGAAAAACGTGTTTTTACAACACCACAAATTCTTTCAAACACATTTCTTAAAGAAGAATGACGCAAGTTAAATAGCTCTCGCGGAGACCTTGATGGATTATGCGAGTACTCTTTTAGATGATACCGCTCTCCTCTATAAGGTAGAATTAAGCCACTCATTATAGGAAAACCAACATCACCAAGATAATATTTACTTATAAAAAGGCTAAAATGTTAGACAACTTTCAATTAATTAAGTAAAAAGTACTTGTTAAGTATGGTAATGTAGTTACCATGTGGGATTTTGATGCCATATTGTCGTTGTAATGCATCTTTTAGTATTCGAGCATAAGATGCTATTCTTTTCCAACCAGCTAGAACATAGGTAAATTTTAGGTCAAATGTATAAGCTGCTAGTACATTTTGTGTGGTGCAATCTTTTCTGCCTTAGAGCATTTGATGCAAAAACTTTTACTCGGACATGGGTGTCGTCGATTACTCCTACACATTCCTGAAATTAACAACTACATTATTAATAATCTAACTAAATTATTCATTGACTAAAAAGAAAGAAAGATTCATAATGGGCACCTTAAAATAAGGATAGAACTTGGTATTATCTCGAATCTCTATGGGTATTGATGATCCATCTGGTTATCTAATAAACACCTCCCCTAATTCGATAATGTCTCTTAAGACATTATGAAAATGACGACTAATAACTTCTCCGGACCTACCAAACACACATTGTACCTCCCTATTTGTTATGGCATGTCCCAAAATGTACAAAAATAAAGCAACTTGCTCTTCGATATTAACCCATTTAGTTGATTGCAAGCTACCATGATTCGCTAATAACCCAAAAAATTCATAAAATGCCCCAGAACCCATACGAATCATATCTCGAGGTATGACTTTATTTGTCATCACCTCTCAAAAATCTCACTTCTTTATATTTTTTTATGAATATCATCATCATCATCTGACATGTCATTTTTGTCCAAATATCAATAATCTACCGCCACCACAACAAATCAATTAAGGATTGTAAAGTAGAACAGAGTAAGAATATCATCATCATTATCCATCTATCAAAACAAAGAACAAAGATCAAAGAAAAAAAAATGGAATTAGCATTGATTCATCAACAATATTAATGGAATCAACATAATAAAGAAAGAACACAATTAAGGAGAGTAGAGTTGATACAAATATTGAGCGGTTTCTCCTGTTGGCTCATCGTATAAAATGTGCATAATGGTTATTATTTGTTACAAAAAATTAGCCTAGGTCAATCATAATCATCAATATCATACCCATTACCACATGCATTTTTATTTCGTTAATTTTATTATTTCATCATCTTGTTTAAATTCTTAAATTGATCATCATATGTATAATAATAATAATAATGATAGGAAACAAAAGAGCAATTTACTATCAACATCTTTCAATTAATGAATAGAAAAGTCATGTGGTTCCCATTTTATGTGAGAGAATGGTCTCATTTTATATTTCGTGATTAGCCCCAAGAAAGCCAGTGAAAGCAACTTAGTAGTCATAAGATAAATGTAGCAATACTCATCTAATCTGCTAGGAGACTCATAACAACACATGAGAACACAACCCTCCTCCAAATGAGAGATGTAATGCATTGCCACACTCCATGGATCATAGTTGTTTCTCATATACAACCCCAAGAAACATCAACCGATGAAAATGGAAAAGACAGACAAGAAGGGTAAAAATAAAGTCATTCGCAAAATGGTCGGCAGAGGGAAAAAAAATAGAGCCTAATACAACCTTCTAAAACCCTATCGAGACTCCCTACTAAATTAGTGGAAATAAGAAAGTAAACCCCACACGGTTGTGTGGGCAAAACTCAAAAAACACCATCATCTATTTCTAACATCACCATTTATAAGCCCCTTAGACCTATCATTCCATGAGGTAGAACAAACTAGGAAATGAGAATTACAACTGTGGAGAGCACAAGCAACAAGCCACTTGGAAATATCAACCCATCAAAAAGCAAGCCCACAACTAAGATCACAAGGAACTTTACTCAATAAAGATGTACATGAACATGTATACCCTCTTCAACAAACCTAATCAATTTTCACATAGTCTACAAAATGTACTAATAGCGATTCCCTAAAACATGACGTGATAAATCAGCCAACCCAAATGTTTGTAATTTTTAAGTACTAGAACATTCCCAGCCCGCAATATCCAGAAATATCAAAGCATCAATCCCACTTAATCAACACAATCCATCTCGATAAGGAATATGCCCTCACATAATCTCTAACAAAGGATCTAAACAAATATGACATAATGTCCATCAATATGGAACTACCAAGGGCTTGCTCTACTCCCCCTATTTTCAGAAGATCAATAAAAATCAGGAAAAATAACATTAGATCTCAAATAATAATCATAGGAATATAAAAATAAAATTCAAATAAAATTTTCAAGTGATATCAAATAGGAAAAAGTCAAACAAAAAGTCAAGATCTTAAGAGTTGGTTGTCCTCACATTATTTTTAATCAAATCATATAGGAGAAAGTTGAGAAAAAAATATATTATATCTCAAATAATAATAATAATAATATAACAATCTCAAAACACATCAAAATACTTTTAGATAAATGTAAACACTTAAAGAATATCAACATCACAAAGTCAACAGATGGATGCTGAATGGGGTATGGATGACAGACTATGAATGACGACAAATCCCAAAAAAATAAAACCTTATCTAAAGTCTTGACAACATCCTAAGATCACCATAGAATCCCAAATATGACATGGCTACACCTGGATGAACTATTTACCACTAGTTACTTTGACAACATCTTAAGATCACCAACCATTATCCGCATTTGAATTGAATGTCTGAGAAATGTAACACTAAAAGAGTATGAACATCATAAATTCATCTTATCTAAATTCTTAACTTGATCATCATATATAATAATAATAATAATAGGAAACAAAAGAGTAGTTTACTATCAACATCTTTCAATTAATTAATAGGAAAGTCATTGACCAATAATTATTGTAATTTATCATAACTTTGATATAATAATATGAAGTAGATGGATGAAGCAACTATTATTTCATCATCTTGTAAACATATTTTTTTTCCTGGCAAGGATCAACAACATTATCTAATAGAAGTGAGATAATTTCCTGTACTTTTCAGGGATGACGTTATGCATGGGGGGCGTCATTCTTCTGCAAGTTCAGCGGTGGGCTGTATCGTACGCTTATTACCCAATTGATAACATCTTCTATCATTAATGAGAATTTTTACTTATAAAAAATAAAATAAAAATCTATTAAAAGTGAGATTGTGAGAACAAACACGACTCTCTTTTACTTGATCATTATTTTAGCGTCAATACGTATATA
Organism: Tamarix chinensis; assembly: GCA_030549775.1. Taxonomy (NCBI): domain Eukaryota; kingdom Viridiplantae; phylum Streptophyta; class Magnoliopsida; order Caryophyllales; family Tamaricaceae; genus Tamarix; species Tamarix chinensis. The sequence goes on along the minus strand of CM060182.1, from coordinate 39,779,108 downwards.
ATCGGCCGACGGGTTGACTATGGAAAACATTGCAGGAGGATAATTCCGACTTTTGTCATGGACATAGTGTTGGCTCTGCATAATGCTGATGTTTGTTCGTCCCTCCCCCGGTCCTTAAAGTCTTGTTTGAGCTGTTGAACTCTAAGTCGGATTCTTGTTTCGAAGTCACAGATAGATATAAATGGTAGATAACCTAAATAGTACTAGCCATGAAATAGGAAGGATTTGCTGCGCACACACGCACACAAAGAAATAAAGTTTATCCCAGTCCTAAGTGGGCCATGATTTATTATTTCATTCAATGTTTTTTCCTTTTAATTTTATGACAATATATAAGTAATTTTGTAATTTTATATTCATTTCATCAAACCATCTAAAATATAATAAATTATTTCGAGTCCGAAAATATTTGGTGTGACCGGCCATCAAATTAGCCAAAGAAAAAAGGCCCAAAGCTTAAACTTATTTCATAAGTTATTCTAATATTTTTTTTTAAAAGAGATAAAAACTGGCTATTCAAATATTTTTAAAATTGGACAAATAATTTTTTATATATAAATCAAATAAGTTTAACACTATCTGAAAAATTGATCCAATCAAACACACACCGAGTCGAGGTTTGAAAATCGTCACCGCACAAATACTTGGGGCTTATTTGATATATAATCCACTAAGATGAAGTGATGTATACATGTTGATATTTGGGGATATGAATTTAGGTATTAATTAAAAAACTATATAGTAGACTAAATGTTAAAGAGTGCCATGATTTTTTTTCCTTAATCATTTTTGAAGTGTTGATACTTAATAGTTTTGTTTCTCCATGATAAAACACATGTTAATATATTAACTTAGAGATAGTGTGACATCTAAATAATAAACCAAATGAGGATGTTATGGAAAAGGGTGTGCTCATGGTAGAGTTTTTGTTAAGCCTACGAGAGATGAAGATGTTAAGATAGATAATGAAGATTCAAAGTAATTGATCAAACTCATTAGGAAGCCTGATGTTGTTAGTTAATTTATTTACTTTTTTTTTCCTTATACGTGATTAATGCCTTCATAAAATGTAAGCTAATTTTTATCTATTTTGGAATTATTTTATTTGATATATCAAAACAAACTATTTGATCTTTTATGTGTATAATTGAAATAAATATAATTTTAATGTAAATTAAGTGAGTGGTTGATATAGTGCAAAATTACTCCTCTGAGGTGAGATACACACTATTGATGCTTTTGTATTAGTTGAATATATGCAATTTTTTGTGTGTAGGAAATTGTGTATAATGTAGGTAGCAGGATCAATTATTATTATTATTATAAAAAAGCCTATGAATGACAATTTTAATTCAAAATTATCATTTATAAACTCAAAAAAAAGAAGAATAATGATTGGATGGTGGTTATGGACCATAAATAATAATTTTAACCCACAACCGTCATCTAAATCCTTCCTTCAAAAAAAATGAAGGAAGTTTACATGACGGTCTTCGGCTAAAATTTTCATGTATAGTTAACAATATATGACTATTTTTAGTTCACAACTATCATCTAGTCCTTTCTATAATTTTTTTGAAGCACATGTTTATTTTCTATTTTGTTAAAGATAGTTGTGTTTTTAATCAATGTCTATAGTATAAAAGATTGTAGCACACACAATAATTGTCTACCATTATCTTTTTCTTTTTTCCACCATCGTCTAGGACTATTCTTGTGCCGGTGTATAACAAAAATTGTAAGTATACTTAGACTTACAGCTTAATACTCGCATTAACCTTTGGATTGTGAATATGGTTGGTGTGCCCCCCTCATCCCCTACTTGGCCTCTTATGACCTATTAGATTATTGGTTTTGGTTGATCAAATAGTTATGTGGTTCAATGGATAATTGCATTATAAAAGATTACTTGTTTTCCTTTTGTGATGGTTTTGTTGACATAGTATGTATGACCCTTATGTATTATTATTTCCTTCTAATAAAATACTAATCACTTAAATAGAAAGAATTTATTTAATCCTATGATTCTCCAATTCTTAGAATTTTAATGCTGAGGGTGTATTATTATTTGCCTCCAGGTAGGGGGCCCGCATTGGTCCTAATACCTCTTCTACTCTAATTATTCCATTAGGTGTTCTTTTGGGGTCTCAATACTAAAGGGTTAGGATACCTAATGATATTTTGGCTTCGTGTCATATTGTTTGGTGTGGCTTCATGTCTTATTTCTATTGGCGTGGACTTCATGTCCTCTTTCTTATATTGGCATCATGGCTTAGTTTCATGGTGGAAAACATAGTGTGATTGTCCGACATTCTTAAATCACTTACGAATCTTGTTGTCACAACCCTAATAATATAGTAATCGGATTTGGATGGCAAAGATTCCTTAGGTGGTTTGGTATCTCCTTTTGATGTTTCATTGTCATTTAAGCGTGTAATACTATGATTCGTGATTCTTCCTTTATGTGGTATATGCGACCATGAGTATGATCCGAATTGCATGATTCATGTACTCTCGTCTGATAATTGCATGTAAGCATGTTGCCAGGTGTTATATCTTGAATACATTTCAATGAAAGCATGATAAGTATGTCTAGAATGATGCTATGCGTGTACATTATGCTGTCAATTATGTTCTCACATGCCATGATATGCATGATTGGGGTAAATTGGTTTACTTTGTATGAAGCATACTGATGTGTGGGTTTCTTGATCACTTGCCCATTTAAATGATCAGAGGACCCTATAGAAATAGATATTGTTGGTTAGTAGATAACCTTCCCTTTCAGAGATTGGGCTATCCTAAACAGGACAAAATTTTATATTATGTCTTTTGGTTTTCTGTAGGATATTTAAACACTTTGTTTCGTCTTGTAGTTGTTGACTTATATTTCTCAGATATACCTTTGGGGTTGTAAAACTAAACTATTTCTATCGTTTATGGTGATTGCATACCTTGTGCTCTTTTGTTTGATTTGATTAGTATCATAGTATTGTACCTAGTATGAGAAGAATAGTAAAATATATATATTTCATGTCAGGTACGGCGATAATACCTTACTTTTTATAAATACTTATAGATATTCTTCCACAAATCTTTTAACATGCATAGTTCTTCAATAATTAAAAATGAAGATGTTAAAGAAAACTTTATAGAATTTATCTCTCTATAGAATTTTTTCCCCCACTATGTATTTTAGTTTTTATTTAATTTATTTTTTTGTAATGTTTTTTTTTTCTTTTTTACTTTCATAACAATTATTGTACCTACTATATAAGTTTAGAATTTTCACACGCATGAACCACGCAACAATAAAATTTACTATTTATATTTTGAGAAATATTGGGACCAATCTTTGATTTATAAGGGCATGGGCTATTTAATCCATCACATTAACCATTTTAATGGAACCTCACTCGCTAACAAATAGTGTCAGAGCTAAGCCCCCAACATGTGGATGCCCGTGCATGAGGATAAATCCTCGGAAGTGAACGAAGTACGGAAGGTCTCGTGACCATAACGTTATGCATGGAGATTGGCTAAATTTATATTGGATTAATCATTCGGGACGGAACTTCAATTTCCAAAAAAATATCGTACATTTATATCTAGAAGCATTTGTAAATCGCATGAGTTCATACAGTAATACACACACAAAAATAAAAATAAAAATAGTAATACTATATTTTTATCTGTTTGAAGTCCTATATTCATTGAATCCATACCTAGTGACTAGTGACTGATGTATATGCATTTTGTGCGTACCATGATTAACAACGAGGATTCATCCTAGGAAAATATACTAAATAAATTATTCTTACATCAATGACATAGATAAAGGACCGGAAATAAGGGCCATTGGCTATAAAAAAACAAACACACAACCACAAATTTAATATTTCAGTTTGTACGATTATGCGATATCAACTTTACACTGTATTATAGTTATCCGAAATTTATAGCCAACTTATGCATAGTGTTGTATGGACATGGGTGCGGAGACAAAAAAATGGAAATATAAGAAAATAGGACAACAATAATTTTCAAAAACTTTGAACGAAGAAATATTGGAAAATGACAATATATATATATATAGTTTCATATTATTTAATCGACCTTTATTTAAAAATTATTAAAGGTCAATTTAAGCAGAATTTAAAATTAAATAAATAAAAAAATTCTAAAAGTGAAAGTTAAAATCATAGTAAATGAGTATGATATGAATATTAAACAAGCTACAATCCCCTTCAAAGGAGACCATCCATGTTCCGGTCTTCGAGAGGCAAATTAACGCTGTGCAACTGTTTCCATGCTTCCATGTTCGAGTGTAGTTTAACTCATTCCAACTCTGAATCTACTGAAAAATAAATAATTTATGAATAACGTAAGACATATTAGTAATAGCTTTACTACCGGTATCAAATAATTTTTTTAAGAAAAATATTAATTTAACGACCAAAATTTTTTTTATAACCATATAATAATGTATATCCAATATATATTAATACCTATATCGTACCACTACCTGTTTCACATAGATTATAATTCCAATATGCTAACCTATACCATAAGATCAATCGCACATAGAAGATAGGTAAAACATGCTGATATTAATATGATGTTAGATTATTTTTTATAAAAAAAATATAATATCTCTCACTATAATTATTAGAAAAACAAAAAAAATTATACCATAATATTTCTAAAATTTTTCTCTATAAATTAATACCCATTTCGATATATATACATATTATATATCAAATATTTAAGTATCTTTCACTACTATTAAATTAATATTTCATTATCAATGAAATGATTTTTTCACTAGCATGTTGATCTTTTTCCATTATTAACTTATAAATAATCTTTCACTACTTATATACTAACCTTTCATCACTAATATGTTGATTTTCCACTATTAATATACTAATTTTTCACTTGCAAATTGATTATTCACCACTGTTACTAATTTACTTAAAAATTAATTTTTCATCACTAATGTATTATTTTTTTTTACCACTAATGTACTAATCTTTCACTAGTGAATTGATCTTTCACTATTATTTTACTTAAAAATGATATTTTACCACAAATGTACTGATTTTTCACCATCAAATTAATCTTTTATCATTAATGTATTAAACTTTCACTACAATTATACACACACACACACACACACATCATATATCATATATTTAAGTATTTTTCACCACTATTAAACTAATCATTCACCATCACTGAACTGATATTTTACCATTATGTGAGTTGATATTTCACCATTATTTTACTTAAAAATAATATTTTACCACCAATATACTAACTTTTCACCACTAATGTGCAGATTTTCACCACTAATATACTCATTTTTCACCAGCTAATTAATATTTCAACATTAATGTATTGAAGTTTCACCACAACTACACATCTATATATTTTTCATCATACATTTAAATATCTTTCACCACAACTGAACTAATCTTTCGCCATCACTACATTGATTTTTTTTTATCATCGCGAGAGCTGATATTTTACCATTATTCTACTTAAAAATTATCTTTTACCACTAATATACTAATATTTTACCACTAATGTACTAACTTTTCATTACTAATGTGTTGATATTTCACCACTAATGTGTTGATTTTTTACCAGCAAGTTAATAACTTTTTATTCTTCTACTTAAAACTAATTTTTCACTACTAATGTATTAATCTTTCATAAACTATATGAATTTTCACCATTTTTTCTACTTAAAACTAATCTTTCCCCACTAATATATCAACTTTTCATTAACTTTTTTATACTAAAACTATATTACTCCATCCATATTAAAAAGAAAGTCATTCTATCATTAAATTTTTATATTAAAAATGGTCATTTTAGAAAATTCAAAGCATACTTTTTATTTTTATCCTTATTAATTTAATTATATATGTATTACATATTTTGTAATATTTTCAATGATTGGTGTAAGTGTAATTTTAAGACTACTTTTATTACTTTATTAAAAAGTTACAAATTGACAGAATGATTTATTTTTTGATACGGATGGAGTAAATTAATCTCTATTCAAAAAAAAATTTAGAAATATTATGATATTTTTTTTAATAAACTAAAGTTAAAATAACTTAATTAGAAAAAAATTAAATAAAAAAGATACTATATTACTTTTTATATGGTGCCAAACCATTCAATAGGTTGTGTATTATAAATTTCCCAATATATATGGATAGCCTATGTATTATTAGAAGATTAAAAAAATATTGTAAATAATTAGGTAGTAAGGAGGAATATGTTCAAGAGTGATGTTATATATCTAGATTTTAAACCCAAACCTAAATCCAATTTTTTAAAAAAATATGCATATAAGTATGCTAATTTTATTTTTATTAATAATTAAGTAACATAAACTAATAATAATATAATATAAAAGAAAATTATGGCATAAAAATACAATAAATTTATTCTCAGCATTATTTTTATTATAATCATCATTATTATTGTTATCTATATCTATATAAAAACAGAGTTGTCTGGCAGACAATATACAAATAAATTTTCCCGCCTAAACTATATACATTATTACTAATCATAAATTACTGCTGCCATATATTATTACTAATTATTGTTCTTGCTAATTAATAAGATTGAATAATTAATATAACTATTTATTAATATAATATAACTATTCATCTTCTATGTGCATTAAATGTATTATAACTATTCATTTGATGCACATATCTCAAACAATTATTTTTAATAAAGTATTAACTATATATTTTCTAATCAAATATTTTCTTAATTAATTATCATAACATATGCAGAAAACTATTCATTTCCTGCATATTAATTGAATTGTCAGACTATTCATCTCTTGCATATTAATATATAAATAATTAATACACCAAAGTGCATATTCATTTGCTTCACATGCATATATCCATTAATACAATGCGACTATTTATCTCCTATGTGTAGCAAATGTATATAACTATATATTTGTTATACATATATCGAACAACTAAATTTAATAAAGTATTAATCAAATATTTTTTTAATTAATTACCTGAACATATGTAGTCAACTATTAATTTCCTGTGTATTAATTGAATTGTCAAACTATTCATATCCTACATATTAATATATAAATAATTGATAAATAATTAATACACCAAATAAAGTGCATAAACCACTCGACCAACACATATGCATTTGCTGTCATTAATACAATACAACTAGCAAATACATATAACTAATTTTAATAAAGTATTATTTTTTTCTTTTTTTTAAGGTTAGATCAACATCCATCAAATATGATGATGATGATGATGATAATAATAATAATTGTTTATAATAATAATTGTATTATTTATTATTAATAATATGACTATTATTATTAATATAACTATAATAATTATAACTATTAATATAATTAATTATAATATAATTATTTATATAATTTTGATAATTACTATTATCATAATTTATAATATAATAATGATAATTATTATTATGATAATAATGAATATTAATATAATTGATTATTACTATCATGAATATTATCATGTTTAATACTATAATTATTATTAAAAAAACTAATAATAAAACGACAACATTGGTTATTATATAAAAATAAAGTTGTTTGGCAGACAATGTACAGAAAAATTTTTCCGCCTAAATTATACCTATTATTACTAATAATATATTATTACTGCCATATATTATTACTAATTAATAAGGTCAAATAAATGATGAAAGATTTATCAAACTATTCATCTCCTACGCTGCATAATAACAAAATGATATTCATCTTCTGCGACACATATTAATCAAGAATTTAATTAATTAATTATCTAAAAATATACAACCAACTATTCATCTCATGCGTATTAATTGAGTTGTAAAACTACTAAATATATGAATATAACTATTCATTTATTGCACATATGTCGAACAACACATATTAATCAAGTATTTTCTTAATTAATTACTTGAATATATGCAGTCAACTATTCATCTCCTGCATATTAATTGAATTGTCAAACTAATGAACATATGAATGCAACTATTCATCTCATGCAAACAGTAATTCATATGACTATTTATCTTCTGTTATTAATACAACACAACTATTTATCTCCTACATACAACAAATGCATATAACTATTTATCTGCTGCACATATGTCGAACAATACATATTAATCAAGTATTAATTAAGTAAATTATTAATTAATTACTTGAACATATACAACCAACTATTCATCTCCTACATATTAATTAAATTATTAAACTATTAATAATATATAAATAATTAATACACCACCCGTGCATTGCACGGGAAAATGTAACTAGTTATAATAAAAAATTACACTTTTTTAGAGTATATTTTTTAATATTTTGCATTATTATTAATTTATATTACTTAATTATTGATAAAAAATAAAATTAATACATTAATATATATATATATATATATATTTAAAAAAATTTAAATTTAAATTTAGAAATCTAGATACATAACGTTATTCTCTCTTCAATGCATTGAGAAATGAGAATATGTATGCCTCTGTTCATTTGATTTGAGACCGACACTTGTATGTACGACCTGTACAGCTGCACACTCATCATATCAAGAGAATCCAATGATCATGAGTTTGACAAGTATTAAAGTAGGTAATTGTTGTCCCTCATACATAAACGATATTTAAAAAAAAAATAAAAAGGAAAATAAAAGATATATATCTACACACACATATATTATATACATTTTAAAAATATAAATCAAATCTATTAAAAGTAAAAGAAAAAATGAAAAAATCTAAAATTATTTTCTACCGTAGTTAATGTAAGCTATTAATAAAATAAAAAAAATTAATTATACATTTTCAATATCAATTACAATATTAAAATAATTTCTGAGTAAAAAATAATAATAAAATATTTTTGAAATAGAAAATAATATTCCAGTGCCGTTTCTATAATAGCCGCTACTTTATCATGTAATGAGATCCCTTTACTAACAAACTAGCTTAAACTACCAATGATTATGTTATTATATCATTTGACCAGGGGCATGTTTTCCTTCCGTCATTGTTTTTAAAATTCATCGGATGATATAATATCAAGATAGATATAATTACTAAAATTTGAATAATAGTTAAATAAATATAAAATTAATAATAATAATAATAATAGTAAAATAATAATGATAATAATTTATTAATTTTTTGTTTGAAATCAGATCACATTGAATTAGTTCAAATCAGATTTAAAATTTAAGCTGAGATTTTTTTTTTCTTATTTAGATCACTATAATTAACCGTTTGAAGAACACATTTATTATTAGGTGGCCATTCTATTTCATGTTTACTCTATCGGGCCGTTGCGGTCATTGCCATTATATGGTGCCATTCATTGTTAATTACCTTAATAAAGTGCTGTTCATTATTCTAGAGGTAATCACAACTTTACCTTTGTTCACCTCATAAAATTAACTACTAAAAGATAGTGATACTTTTCATTTCTTAAATATATTCTAAAGATTAGACGAATGGGGGAATAAAATACTTTTCGACGCTGAATATCATATTACTTCACTCAGGATAGCCGCCAATTTTAATATAACATAAGCAACAAAGCGGTATGTCGTAAACGTATCCTACTATTAAAAATATCTCAATTTTTTTTGAGGTCAAATACGTCCATGACATAGAGCAATTTAATATCATATGATAGAACTTATACTTTCTCGAAATTTCCCTCCCTTCAAACTTGGAGCATGAATCAATTTTACAAGTTAAATTATGAGTTTTTGAAGGAGTTTTATGATAACGGTCATTTTAAAATTGTGGTCTACTGTAATTCCTTCATTATTATGAAACTTAAGTCATACATTTTGTCATCATCCTTATTTAACCATTGAGGAGGTATGTCAAAATCCGTTGAAGAATTTTGCTTACAGTTGCATGGCGCATGCATATTAAGAGTCTAACTCTGTTGCTGACGGCTTGGCTCATATGGATTAAAATTTTCCTTATGGCTTCCACCTTTTCAATGTCCCTCCCATGGAGATCAAAAAAATCTTAGGCTTTATTTGGTTCTAAAAAAATTTAAAGAAAAGAAAATTAAAATCAAAATACTTTCTTTTAAACTTTCCCAAAAAAATTAAATATTTGTTCTAAAGTAATTTTATTTCTTAGTCACTTTCAATTTTACTATCTTATGTGAACCAAGCACAAAAAATAATTTCCCTATTTATTATTATTTTTTTTAAAAAAAAACTTTCCATGAACCAAATGAAGTATTATGGTTTGACATGTTTAGAGGATGTACTTGCCGTTATGTTTCTTGTAATGTCTCAGTTTAATCAATTATTGATTATTTTCCCAATGACAAAAAAGGCCTCAGAATTCTATATCCTATGAAGCCAACTCTTGAGCGCACTAACATTTAGAGCTGGCCAAAACTGATTCAAGTCAACTTTTAAAAAAATTTAAAAAAATTTGTCAATCTAACTCGACTAAAATCTAATCCAAAATTAAAAAATATTGATGTCAATCTGAATATAAATAATTGGATCCAAACCTAATCCATACTCAAGGTTAACATATAATTTTTTTCCGATATTAACTCGATTTGATAAGATTAAATTTAATATTTAACAATTATGATAAAAAAGTACACACACACATATTTTATTATTTATTTAAAAATTTTAAAACTCTATTGGTTTATAAATTTCACTTATTTTTTATTTATTTTTGCTACAAACAATTTTATTTATCAACGGTATTTTAATTTCACCAATGTTTCTGCATAATAATACAACATAAAAACGCTATAATAATAAATAAGCAGAAGTTGGCAACACATTTTTAATTATATACTTATATAAAGTTAAACTTAATGCTTATTTATGCGGTTAATGATGTGTACTAATTTTGTTGGTCAATGTTTGGCTTAACCAAAACTTGAAGTGATCCAATTCGAGATTAGTTTGGTCTAAACCTGACCTAACCCATCAAAATCTTAAATGACTTGATCCGTCTAATTAACCCAAAACTATCCATTAAGTTAACCAAAATCTGAAATCACCTAGCCATGAGTTAGACTGGCTTAAACTCTACCTAACTCGACCTATCAAGTTAACTTGAAACAACTTAAACTTGAACCTAAACTGAAAAATTAACTTAGATCTACAATAATTTGAACCTAACCTAAATAATACAATAATCCAAAATGATGCAGCTCGACAAAAAAAAAATCGTCTACAATCCCACTCGAACCCGATTTGATTGTCATCTCTACTTGTCTTCTGATTTTGATCTTGGATATTAGCTCCAAACAATGAGACTTGATAGTAAATGAAACCTACTAATAAAAATATCTCATTGTTGTGATTTGATTTAACTTTTTTTAATATACTCCTATTATTTTACTATTTTTATTGCTATTATAATCAATATAATTTTTTATTACTATTATTACTTTTTTTCTTTATCATTACTACCATGATTATAGTTATTATATTATTTTTGACATTATAAAAAATTTACATAGTTGATTAGTTTTTTTTTTTTTTAAAAAAGGCGCGAGATACATACCTTTTCTATTTGAATATGAGGAGTTGTTATAAGATTTTCTTGATAGTTTTAGATCTTGTAAGATAAAAGGCTAAGTTTTTCTCAACTTATTTTTCTAATTTTTAAAATAAGATTTGATTAGATTATAAAAAATAATCATATTTTAAATAATAGTAATTATCATGACAATTATAAAAAATTTTTGTTTACTATATTTAATAACATAGCCTCTCCTTCGTGATGCTACAACAATGAAACATTAAGCTTATTATTTGTTAATACTCAATTATTTCATTAATTTTTTTGATGCATCTTAAAATGGTATTATTAGTATAACACGAGTAACAAACTCAATGAACTTGTTTGAGCTCATCAAGGCACATCGCCGATGTTCCATTTAGTTTAAGAATAGGAATGTAAATGAATCGATTCAAGCTAAACTCTTTTAAGTTTGTATTCAGTTTATTTAATAAACAAATCTAAAATAATATTTAAACCTAACTTATTTAATTAAATGAATAAGGAACATTGAGTTTTTAATGAGTTGAGCTAAATTAAGTTTATGAGTTTACGTTATAAATGAGTTGAGCCGAATATTTCCAGGCTCGGACTTAAATCATTTATTATAGAGCCTAAAAATAAATTTTAGACTCTATTTATTTAACTAAATAAATAAGGTAACTTGATCTTTTAATAAACCGAACCACACTAACATGACTCATTTGCAATCTTAAGTAGATACACACTACCATAAAAACACAATGAAATTATACTGACATATCTTAAATCCCTCCCACTAAATTTTCATTACATATGAGAAGAAAGAGACCTACCTTTTGAATTATCAAAATTCTATTTCCTCCCCAAATATGGCAAATGAGTCATACAGATTGAGTTTGGATCATGTTAAAATCAAATTGCTATATAATTGGATTAGGTATCTTTTGGGTTAGGATTCAATTCAGATAATTGTAATTCAGATCTGATTATTTCGGTTCTAGATAATATCGGGTTAGATCCGAGTCTAACTTATTGGTTTTCTTTAAGTTTAGGTTTTATTCAGATCTATAGCCTTTGAATTGGACCATGTTTGGGTTGAATGGATTCAGGCCTATACACTCTAGGTCGAACCAGATTTAGGTCAAGTTAATTCAATTTAGAATTTATATTGACATTAATTGTCATCTATTTAATATAATTAATAAATTAAATTTGTGATTTATTATTATTTTTATGACTATTACAATAATTTTTATCATAATATATTTAATGATATAATAAATTATTATAATAAAATATGTAATAATAAATCATCATCATCATCATTATTATTGTTGTTATAAGTATGATTATATACATAATTACAGATATTATTATAATAATTATAATTATAATTTTTGTTATTATCATCTTTAGAAATATAACAAGCATTATTATTATTATTAATATGTAAATATAAATTTTAATATTTTTATTATGATAATGTACATTATAATTATTATATTGACAATTATAATTTCATATTTATAATAATTATAATTACAATAACAAAAACAATAATAATAAAAATAATACAAATTTCTATGTTCTAATATAATTGATGTTAATATGATATTAAAATAAATTGAAGAAAATAAATTTTTATTAGTTTTAGTTTATTTGATGTTATATGGGTGACATAGTTTTATTTGCATAAAAATTCATTAGTAAGATATTTTATTAGTTTTTATGTATCAATTTATATAAGATAAAATATTACCTTTGTGTATCATATTTAATTTTAGTTTTTATGAGGTTCAAAATTATGTCTAGGTGTAGATTATGTTTGACTCGATAACAACAGATTAGGTAAGTTTGGATCAGGTTATTATTAAATTTTTATTTAGCTATGAATCGAGTTCTTTTTAAGTTAAACTATTTTAGATAGAAATTATTATCGAATTAAATAAATTTAGATTAGAGTTAGATTGATTGAGATTTTCAAGTGACGTCAAATTTTATTTTTGGAGTTCAAATCAAATTTCAGAACTAGTTATTCAAGTCAGATTTGAAGGGTCGGATCGGGTCATCTTTGCATAGTATATTTCTCCCTCCCTCGCGCACTCTCTGCCTTCTGGCCAGCTCTTTGCACAAGGTTGGACATACCAAGTCATCCTCCCCCTCTCTTACTTTGTTTTTCCGATCAAGCTTCTGCTGCTGTTAGTGGATGACTTCCAATGCTTATTGTCTGACAATTATAAAAGAGAAAAGGTGTAAAACCGCGTCATGGGCTGTTGTCAATCTTCGCTTTTACCACACACCCACCTAGAGAAAGACCACAACCACAGCGCCACCTCAGCTTCTGCTCTCCACCACCACCACCAACCTTCCACCGGCGGCACTGACCCAGCTACGACCACCGTGGACGTTGTCGTCCCGGCTTTCACCGAGTTCTCCTTCACCGACCTTGAAGCTGCCACCAATAATTTCAGTTCTGAACTTATTGTCTCTGAGAGTGGTGATAAGGCCCCTAATCATGTTTATAAAGGTCGTCTTAAAAATAAACGGTGGATCGCTGTCAAGAAGTTTCCCAAATTGGCTTGGCCTGATCCTAAGCAGTTTGCGGTAACTCAATTATGAAATTTAGCAGTTTTCTTTAATTATTATTATTCCACGGTTTCGTTGTGGAGTTATTTTTTGCTTGCTGAGGTAAATTTTAGTTTAGTTCAATTTTTTTTGATGAATCATCGGTTTGCTGTTTGGGTTGGTTATAGGAGGAAGCGTGGGGGGTAGGGAAGTTGAGGCATGAAAGGCTTGCAAATTTAATTGGGTACTGCTGTGATGGAGATGTGAGGTTGCTTGTTGCTGAGTACATGCCAAATGATACACTTGCCAAGCATTTATTCCACTGTATGTCTTCTCTCTCTCTCTCTCTCTACCTCTATATCTCATCAATTATGCCTAGTTTAGATAGGACTTTCTCTTCCTTTTTTTTTTTTTATTAATCTGGCCATCAAATTATGGGTATTATGTTTAAATTGCTTGTTGCTTGTTTCAACAGGGTATTATTTTTACAGAAACAATTGTTAGAGAGGGTTAATATGCTTTTATTTTCGGATGACATTAGTTATTGGATTCATTTAAAGATTGAACGGATTTCTTTTATGGATTCGGCTTCTATTTGAAGGCAGACTATTGGAGTGGTCCCTGAGGATGCAAGAGATAAGGGGATATGATATATCGTGCCTACATTTTTATATGTTACTTTCATTAAATGTTATCTGATTTTGTTTCGGCTTGGTTGTGCATTCTTTAGCACAAATTTGTGGTGGATTTATGGGAGGTCTTCATTATTGTAGTGCTATTGACAAAGTTCTTTTGATTGTTGTTGACTTCATTATTGCATCTCCTTTCTTTGAATTTTTATTCTTGTGTAGTTAGAATTTGCCTGGTACTGTGTAGTCAATAAGTGTTGTAGTGCAGATATCCAGCTTTGAAAGTTATACTTCAACTGGCTGTTCATAAAAACTTTTGGAGTTTTCACCCATTGGATGCCAATTCATATATATACACAGCTTTTGGATAATCTTCTTGCATCAAGTGGCACATCATTCACCGGAGAGTATCATGAATTTCATCATAATTATATATATATATATATATATATATATATAGAGGGAGGGTTATGTGGGATATGGAAACAGGAGGAGATAGGGGAAAAAATGGATGCAACAAAAACATGCTCATATAGTTGATTAGTCTAATAAGAACTAATGGTTAAAGATAGGGTTTAACTTCTTGGCTTTTGGATAATGTATCTCTATTATTATTATAAAGCTAGTTTAATGTGGAAATGATGTTTGAATATGAGTATGATTCAGATGAAAATGGATGCAATATGGTGGTATAGAATCTTGAACTGCTGAATTGGACCATAGGAAAATGGAAACAGTTTTGTGCATTTAGAGTAAGTCATGCTATCAAAACTGTTTGATTTCAACTTTACTTTTCAGACTTTGATTTGGTCATGTTATTTTCTGGTTGGATAACATATAAAGTTTTCCTCTTTTCTACAGGGGAAAATCGGACAATTGAGTGGGCTATGAGACTTAGAGTAGCTCTATCTATTGCCAAAGCGTTAGACTATTGTAGTTCTGAAGGTCGTCCATTGTACCATGACCTGAATGCTTATAGGGTTCTCTTTGATGAGGTGGTACAAAATATGTCTTTTGCATGGTCTGTAAATCTGTATTTTCTTCTATCACACAATCACTCTATTTTGCTAATCATGGCATTTTATCTTATTTTAGAATGGAGATCCAAGACTTTCATGTTTTGGGTTGATGAAGAATAGTAGGGACGGTAAAAGTTACAGTACAAATCTTGCTTATACACCTCCGGAATACCTCAGAAATGGTAATTGCTACTTCTAGACTTTACTTCCAATGTGCTCATGTAAAATTTATTAAGTTACCTTTTTGGTTTTGGTGGATTCTATATAGCTTTCTTTATCACTGAGAAAAGGATTGTTTGCGTGGTTGTTGCTTTGCCTCTTGTTCGCATTTCTCTGATTTCCTTGCTTGCATAGTTGTTGCTTTGCCGCTTGCTTGCTTTTCGAATTTCACGATCACTTATCTTCTTTTGCACTGTTCTTTTGCAATCCCCTAGAAGTAGCAATTAGTAAAGCTCATTGATACTGTTGATTTACACAATTCAAGCTGGTAAATTTAATCGCTAGTATTATCAACAACAGTGTGAGAGCTTCCTGGCATTGTAACTTGGAAAATAGAATCCTCACCAACAACTCAATGAGTCAGATCTAAAACTAGTGCTGTTTTGCCTCTCCCTTTTTTAGCTTTTAATAGCCTGTTAAAAGCAGGCATATTTGGGCAAAAAAATAGCTTAACCTACAATATATTCAATGATCGAGGGTTGGCAGGAGGAACCAGGTGGTTGTCTTAATAAAAAGTGAATTCTGGTTGCTGATACTAGCAGTTGAGTTCTGGAATTCGTAATGCTAACTGGTGTAGCAATAAGTAAGGATCCCAATTTCCATACTCATAGATTTAGCATGTGTTGAGTTCTCAGAATCACTAGTTCAGCTGTGACTATGTTGCATCTACTGCAAAAATGCTAGATTTGTATTAATGGCTGTTGCTTGGGGAGTGACTTACTAATATTATTGACAAATGTCTCTATGATTATTTCAAGTGAAGCCTCCTGTACATTGAGAAACAGTGTAGGCATCAAATGTCTTTTGCAACCTTTCCGGCCTGAACTGCAAAGACAACAACATCTCAGTTTGGGAGTTGGTGAAGGACTGTTTTCAGGACTTGTGAAAAAATGCATGAAAAAAGAAGCTTGCTTAGGAATGTGAAAAAAAGGATTCTAAGGAGGTAAGATTGTATTGTGTAACATTAAAAATGTATTAGAAGATTCAATTGATATACTAGTTATAAAAGAATATCAGTAGTGGTAGAGTGTATTGAATAATAAATAATAATCGAATAAACTGCATTATCATAATTCCAATCTTAATAATTGTAATGAAAGGAATCTAAGCTATATATATGAAGGTTTCTTACATTAGGTTAACTAATCGTCCTATGCCACAACTTTCTATACAAAACATGTTTTTGATAAGTCCTAGGCAAGCGGTATCATGTTTAATCACTTTGCCCTAACTCTTCTTAGCTCCACAGCTTTGTCTTGTAGAATCTCTCACAAGAATCTTCTCAAAACTCCTTATCATAGCTCGCTTCACATGAGTGAATAAGTCTCAAATCCTGCATCATATCTTCAACAGGGGCACTCCCACTCTATTCCATATTGCTTCATTCTTGATTTTATCTATTCTAGTCAGACTGCGCATACAATGGAGCATCCTCATCTTTCTAAATTATTGTTTTGATATCTTGGCAGCTTTTTGAATAAACTTCTACCATGATGACATTGTTTTTGAGGTGGTTCAAGTCTGCACTCCCCATGTTTCTCTGCCATTGGCATCTGATAACTTCTACTAATATTTGAATGCCCAACTTTACGAACCAGTTTCCATACATTGCTTCTGACAATGTCATTTAAGATGGAGTGGAAGATGAGATCTACATTTTGCAGGCATTAATGGACTGTACTGTTGAGTTTTATCGTATCAGTTCCCTTGATAGATTGAAAATGACTGTTAAACTACTGATATATCTTCTATATTCACTTGCTTTTCCAGCTCAAAGTCATACCCTTTACTTCTTGAAGGCTATCTTCTTTCATTTGTTTCTCCCTTCATCATGGAATTTTGTGTTGCTGCCCTTATCTGTTGTCTGCAATTTTATTTATCTTTTGAGAAAAAGTATCAACAACATGGCCTCATTTCAGCTGCAATGTTTCTTTTTTGGTCTGTTTGTTATCTCTGATTCAATAGTGTGCACATTGCAGGAAGAGTTACCCCTGAGAGTGTTATCTACAGCTTTGGCACCATTCTTTTGGATCTGCTTAGTGGAAAACATATCCCTCCAAGTCGTGTAAGGGAATTATGCTTGCAACCTTTTTGCTTGAACCCATGGTTCATGGTTGTTTGATCTGTTAGATTGTGACGACTAATCTAATACTAGTTACATATTACGTACTAAAAGTCAGTCAGTAGTATCTATTTAATACCCTAACAAACAAAGTAAGAGGGCTTATTTTTTGGCGGGGTGCGGGGTTTTGTTCATGGCTTTTAATGCCACTATTATCTTATTCAGTAATTACAGAGACCATGCTGCTATCTGTAGAAGTTTGCTTGCTTTTGTCCTTTTTCTTTTCTTGGATTAATTTTCTTTCTTGCATGCTACGATCTCAAAATGGTTCTTGATGTTCATTCACATATGTGTGTCCTTTTTGCTTGAACCCATGGTTCATGGTTTTCTGATTGGAAGTTTATTCACATATATTAGGTTTGTGATTGGAAATAAGAGGGATTACCATTGAAATTCAAAATTTTGTTGATTGTGTTATCTGTTGCTCTGGTTAGTGAATGGAAACAAAAGTGTATGTGCTGTGTAATTATTGTCTTCTTTGGTTAATGCTAATGAAACTTTGTTTTGCACAGGCTCTGGACATGATACGCGGGGAAAATATCACTGCCTTAATGGATTCTCATTTGGAGGAGAAATTTTCTACGGAAGAAGCTGAAGTGGTTGTAAATCTTGCCTCTCAATGTTTGCAATCTGAACCTAGGGAGCGACCACAAACTAAGGACCTTGTTTCAACACTGACTTCTCTTAATACCAGACCAGATGTATGAAACCTTTGTTGTCAAACACTTGATTGCCTCACATTGGCGTTATCATTTCTGATGCCACCTTTGTTTTATGTTGCAGCTGTGGCTGTATTGTTTATACTTTTCTTCCATCTGGTTATTGCTTTAGGCAAATGTATGGCTGCCTAATTTTTGGGTGTTTAAATGTTGTTTTGACATCCTCTCACACGTATTATGGTGTGTTGAAACTTCATATACTTTAGTAATAACGAGAAAACCTGCAATTGCAAGGGGTGAATATGCGTGCTGTGGATAGGGTGAATAATGTTTTCTTGGCTTTTGATTGTTTTGATATTGGCTCAACATCTGAACTCTTGTATTGTGGCTTATTCAGCATCTGGCCTATTGTAGGAAAGCATATTATGGGAAAGAGGGATTATTTAGGCATATGTCACTCCATAAAAGCAGTTTAGATGGTTGAATTTGCTAATTACTACCCTTTTGGTGCAAAAAGGTTATTCTGTATTTTTTTCCGCCCTGGTTTAGTTCTGTGCTCTTTGAATGTACCTGGCTGCTTCCTCAACATCATAGCTGCTGGTGGTATTTCTAATGTTGGTTCACCTCATAGATGTGAGTTCTCCGCGATTGCGTGACTCCAATGAATAGGAACATGATAATTGGTACTTTGCTTCTGTGCTGAATAGTGGTGACTTTACTTTGAATCTGGTTCTGATTAGTTTAAATTATCTGTTTTTAGGTTCCATCTAATGTCATGCTTGGGATTTCAAAGCCAGAGGAAGCGCCTTCACCACCACAGCGTCCTCTTTCCCCAATGGGAGATGCTTGCTCTAGAATGGATCTCACTGCAATCCATCAAACACTGGTTATGAATCACTACAGAGACGATGAAGGGACCAACGAGGTATAATATTGGCCCTGTGATTTTGATCCCCGGTTGTGTCCAATTGTTAATTTTTAGCCTAGTGGTGTGTGGAATGCTCACTATTTTCCATGGTTAAGCTTTCTTTCCAAGAGTGGACCCAACAAATGAGAGATATGTTGGAGGCAAGGAAGCGTGGGGACTATGCATTCCGGGACAAAGACTTCAAAATTGCTATTGAATGCTACTCCCAGGTATTATTTTGGGAGTATTGGGTCACGATGTTGATTTCTCTTATATTCAGGCTATTGTATCACTGAAAATGCATTCTAATCTTTAGGATATATACTCAATTTGTTGAGCTAAGATATTAATACCCTCCTTTTCCTTCATATTTATATTTCCCCCTTGCTGACCATCCAGTTCATAGACGTGGGAACCATGGTATCTCCAACTGTTTATGCAAGGCGTAGTTTATGCTATCTCATGTGTGATCAGCCTGATGCTGCCTTGCGAGATGCAATGCAAGCACAGTGTGTCCATCCCGACTGGCCTACGGCCTTCTACATGCAGTCAGTCGCTCTAGCTAAGCTGGACATGCAGAAGGATGCCGTGGACATGCTAAATGAAGCTGCAGGTCTTGAAGAGAAAAGGCAAAAAGGTGGAAAGGGTTGAATAATGTCAAGTATAACTTTCATTACAAGCTTGATTGTTTTCAGCGACACCTTTGAATTTTGTGTTGGATCTGAAGTGGGTATATGATTAAATTTCGATATGAAAAATAGTTGGTTGAAAGATGTATCATTAACACTTATTGTATGAATGAATATTATCTCATTGGTCTGTTCCTCAGCGGGGAACAAGCCCCAGAATACATAATTTGGCCCTGGATCCGGCAGTTCTCTACCTTTTCTGTTTGGCTCTGGATCAAATCCTCAGAAGTACTGTCGCAAATTCTAAAACCAGATCGTTGTTTAGCTACCGTTTATTTACCTACAGCTTTTTAAAGGCAGGTACAGTAAATATATAAGCATAAGGATTTGTTTGGTATGGGGATAATAATGGTAGAAAAATTTTTCCTCAATTTTGTATCTTTTATATTAAGTATTTAATAATAATAAATATATTTTTAATAAAATATCTATTTTAAATCAAATTAAGATCTAAAATGGGTATTCATTAGAATAAAAATATTTAATTTTAAATTAAGTATATAAGATTCAAACATAAAATCTTTAAATATCGTATAATGAAAATCGAACTTGAAATCTAACTTCGTTCTTGAGCCATTAAATTAAGAAGTTTATATATATGATAGATGCTTGGTACCATACATTTATGGGAGGAGATATAAGCAGTCGTGAATGGTTTATTTGGGCTGAATACTTGTTTGGGAAAATAATAATATTTTTTCTTATGTCTTCGTAGGGTCATTAGTGTCTCTTATCATCCTTTATATTATTTTTATAATTATGTTAGGAGGCATGGCAAGTCAGCTTGCAAGAGTATATAAGAAGTGAGGATAGAGAAATAGGGGGAATTGAGAAGGATTTGGGGGTGTATTGGGATAAATCCACAAATTCTTGGTGTTTATCTAAAAAATACCACTAATGTCATCCGATTATTTTTCTCATTAATTGTTCTTATAATTATATTTGCTTGCTTGCTTTTATTTCACTACTGCTTCATTATTGCTAGTTCTACCAAATCTAGTATCAGAGCATCTAAAATCTAGAAAAAGGGAGATGGAGATCATGATGTAAAACCAATAAAAATTTGACACTCTAGAGGAAAAGGTAGAGGCGATGTAGTTGAGTTAGCAAAAGTGGATGACAATAATGCAAATTGCCATTGGGGAAGGAGTGGAGATGACTATAGGAAAGATAATGAAGCAATTTTAGCAAATGGCGATGAAGTAGGAGAGTTGACATCTAGTAACTTAAGAAAATAGAGGGAGGAGATTAATGTTGATCCTTCACCACCACTCATTGGCACATCAGTGATTGTGTTTATCCATGATTCTCAACTTGTAGAGTATATATCAGTTCTAATGGTGTGGGTCTAGATGGTTGGATGTTTGGGGTTTAATGGTATTTCTAGTTAAATTATATGGGGGATGCTAAGAGATTGGAAGATTCGACCATATCTATGGAGGGAAGAGCCTTAGTGTGGTTTTAATATGTTGAAGAAAGATATAAGTTTCCCTCCTTTGTTAGATTCAATGAGAGCTTGTTGACGAGATTTGTTTGCATCATCAAGGCTCTTTGTGTGAGCGCTTTCTAGTAGTCCAACATGAGGGAATGATGATAGAATTCATGGAGGTTTTTTTTTGCAACGAACAACATCACCGTTGTTAGGGCATCTTCCTAGTTAAGTTATGGACAATACCTTCCTTAATGGGTTGCATCAAGATATCCAAGCAGAGGTGAAGATGATGAGGTCCTTTGGGCTTGGGAAGATTATGATGGCAACCCTAATGGTGGAAGACTAGAACTAGGCTCTCCAGAAGGATAGGGTTAGGATTTTGGATTAGGTAACCCCAATTTTATTATAGACCAACACGCGAGCCCCAAATCTATTTTCCCTATGCACAACCAATCAATCTTGAAAAAGGACACCATTTCTCCTTTCTTAAATTTCAAACCCTCGACAAGTAATTTTATGGTTTTTGGCTGAAGTAATGTAACACTCAAAAACCCTAATTATCACAAACTCACAAATCCCTAGCTTCAGTGCAAAAAAAAAAAAAGAAGAGATAAAGTCCTATGCTACAAACACTTAGATAGAGGATATGCTAAGGTATTGCCATCAAATCCTCATAAATAGTTCATTTTGTTCGGGTTGAATCAAGGTGAATTAATTTATCCATCTCCATTCACCTCATTTAGATACAAAAATAAAAAGTTCACCTAGGTTACAAAATAAATAAACTTTTACCTAATTGGACAAAAAGACCCTCCACCTAATATGTGTGTTATAGAAGGGACTTTAGATATAAGTATCATTTGTTTTATTTTGAACCTTCATTCACCTCACTCTAAATGGAATTAAAATAATATTTACTTTGATTCACCCAATTAAGTTAATTTCATCAAAACAACAGTTTAAAACATTCACCCTAATTCATCTTCATTCTTTACACTTATGTTAAATTTTAATGTTTACCCTCACATTGATTGACCCCAATCCAAATGAACCATAAATAACTTTTGAAGCATGGTCAAGTTTGAAACTATCAATAATTAATTTTTAGAGATATCTCTATCCATCACTTGCTTTATTTGTAGATAGTTGAACAATTCTAGTGATGATATTCTTCATCCTTTATTCATCATATACTTGGGGGTGGTGAGCTAAGTACCCAATTATTCTCTTTGACAATTACTCTTTCTTCATTTTGACTTGTAGGTATCAATCATAGTAGTAGTTCGGCTGAGGAGCTAAACTCCATGTCCTATTGCATGCTATTGCTTCTCAATGCCCCACCTTTTATTAATTTACTTTTTTCCCAAAAAAATGAGATTCTTTTCTTGGAATTTAGCATTTCAAAAATTTGGAGATTTTATATAATATATGTTCCATCTATTCCAAAAATAAAGTACTTTTTTCCCACATGCCTTCCCTTTTCCTCTTCTCCCTCTTCCCTACTGCCTGCCATGAAAGCTTGCATCTCCCCTTGCACCCACCTAACCTTGCACCAGCCGTCCCTCTCTTCTTCTCTTATTTTTCTTCTCCTTCTCTTCTTCTCGTCTACCTCATTTGTTTCCCTCGATCTCCCTTCTCTGCTTTCTGATTCTCCCTTCCTTTCTTGCCCCTTTCTCCCCTATTTTTCTTGCACCGTCCCTCTCCGTCATCTCCACCGCTTAACTGGCCATTCTTTCCCCTACCTCCTCCTTGCACCACCCCAACAAACCACCACATGCCACCCTACAACCAACTCCCCTCCCTATCCTTTCTTTCTCCTCTCGACCTCCCCTTGCACCGCCACCCTGCACGACCATTTCTCCCCTCTTCCACCGTTGCTGAAGCCTCTGCTCATCCACCTGACACCACCCCAACACCCCTATAACTCATCTTCTTTTCTCCTTCCTTTCCTTTCTTCCTCTTCTTCCTTCCTTCTCTGCACCCTCTTTACGCAGCCACCACTACCGTCTCAATCACCCCTGATCCACCACACTCTAACCTCTAACCACTACCTGCAACCTACCTCCCCCTTTCACCCAACAACTAGCTCAACACCCCTCCATCACTCTCCTCAACCCTCTTACCTAAGCCCCTTTTGTCCATTTTCTCCCTTCCCCTCATCCTTTTCGTGCTGTGCATGGCATGCTCACGCTTTATGAGTAGAATGAGTATAATGCCTAATTTTGAATATAATCTTAGCTAATTTTAAGGTATAGTATAGTTTGGTAATAATATGTGTTTAATAAGTATTTTTTTTAATAAAAATCATTCTCTTACTTATCTAATAATAATATGTTATTTGTGACATTATTTTTAGATACAATTTTTACTAACAGAGCTTAAGCATTTTAATCTGGGATATTGGTAAAGTTTGATTTTTGCCAAAAATAAGGTAATCGTTATATCCCATTAAAATGTATGGATTATCGTATGTTAGCTCATTAGGGTTTTGGTATGTATTTTTTGTAAATATTATGTGTTACTAATCATCTCATGATTGCTGATGTTGTATTAAAATATAGGAATAAAAGCATGCTATCTTGTATGTGATGTGATATATATGAAAAAGGTGATTAGGAAAGGGGTTGATGTGGATAAGGGGTGTTATGTGTATATACATGCTATGGTAAGTAAGTATGGACATTTGTAATGAGCATAATACTAATATGAGCCCTAAGGGCAATTTTTTCATTTGGATACATCATAATGTTAAACCTAAATGAGATGTCAAATGTGTTATATTTGATGCTAAGAATGGATATGGGAGTTTGGTGGGGTATAAATATAAGTGCTAGTAGAAATATCAATATTTATGACCTAGGGGTAATTTGGTAATTTTAATATGTGGTGAGGATTATCTTAATAAAAATGCATGCTAAGTGTTGTGTGGTGTTGAAAATGATGATAGGAGTTTGTGGCATTAAAAATACATGTTCCATCATGAAAAAATGATATTTTATGTTTTAGGGGCATTTTAGTAATTTTACATGTTCAATGGAAGTGACCTAAATAAATAGGCATGGTAGGTGATAATTGGTGCTAAGAATAATAATAAGGGTTTTGTGGTATTAATAATACATATTGGGCGTAAATATTAATATTTCATATGCTAGGGGTATTTTAGTAATTTTGCATGTAAAAAGGAGGTTACTTAAATGAATATGCATGATATGTGATAATTGATGCTAAGAATAATAATAAAGGTTTTGTAGTGTTAATAATGCATGTTGGACATAAATATCAATATTTCATGCGCTAGGAAATTTTAGTAATTTTGCATGTAAAATAGAGGTTGCTTAAATAAATATGCATGATAGGTAATCATCGGTGCTAAGAATAATAATAAGGGTTTTATAGTGTTAATAATGTATGTTTTGCATGAATATTACTGTTTTATGACCTAAGGGCATTTTAGTAACTTTGCAAGTAGGAATGACATTTTAGTAAATTTTCAACTAAGAAGGGCACTTTAGTAATTTGATAAGTAAGAATGACATTTTGGTAATTTTATAAGTAAGAAGGGCATTTTAGTAATTTTACAAGTAAGAAGGGGCATTCTAGTAATTTGTAGGCAAGATGGGGATTAGCCTAATAAACATGCATGGTAGGTATAAATTGATATTAAACATGATAATAATGGTTGGGCAAATAAGCATGCTTGATAGGAATAAATTAATGCTAAATATGATAACAGGGGTTATGGCCTTAGTATCACCTGTTCAAGCATAATCATGAACATTATAAAGCGTAGGGATATTCTGGTAAATTATAGTGTATCATAATGAGTATGCATGGTCTAGGGATAAATTAGTAATTTAAGGTGTATTATGATGTTGTTTTCATAATCATGCAACATGTGCCTTAATTGTTGATTATGCATGATATTGTGTGTTGGTTGTTCTAGAAATGCATATTAGGGTTTATGTGTAAAATAATCATTGGTGTGTAGGGTACTTTAACTTTACAATCAATAGTATAATTATGGTATGTTACTTTCTTATGGCATGTTGATAAATAAAAATGAATTATGTGTTGGAAGTGGATAATAAGCGGGAGCCTTATCCTTAGGGGCATTTTGGTCATTTTGACCTAAGGTGCCCTAGTGTGAGTATTAGAACCTAGGATGATCTTAATTGACTACTTAAGTTAACATTGACAATAATCCTGATATTGATTACTTCATAATAATGGAAACAAATAAAAATGGGTAAGTATGTATTTAATGTGTTTTTTATGGTCATCTTAATTAAAATTCTAATACTTAAAGAAAAAGACTCGAGATCAGGAATGGTGGCTCTTTAGGGGTCGCTACACTAATGATATGGTTTAGCCCACGATTATTCTAGATTTTACTAGTGTGCCTTAGTGCCCTAATCAGACCCTACATTCATTTATCTTTACGGACCTACTTAGGGGGTATGCATACTTATGGATTAGGTGTCATTGTCAGTACGGTACTGTGTGTCTTCGTGCACCAGTGCAACCAAGGTACCTTTATGTCCTTAGGTTGATAGTCGGTAGGATACTGTGTTACTCTTATGTGCCAGTATGATCAGTGTACCTTTGTGTCTCAAAGTTCGTGATCTCCCCTTGAGTAAATAAAATGGTATTGGTGTGATAGTTAAATGGAAAGACACTAATCACTTATAGTTGAATACCACGTAGGTCAGGACTATGTGGATACTATTATATATAATGGTCCACCAGTTATAATCGTGGTCAGGAGCGTTCTACCCTGGATTATATGTATTGGTCCACCAGTTATAATAGTGGGGTCCCCAAACCTACGTGGATAAAATTCAAGAGATGATTAATATCTAACTAATGGCTTGAGTCCAGATAATAATGAAAGATCTATTAGGACCTATTGATGTGACATGATAGTAGCCTTGGTGCCTACCAGGGTGTATTGATTTTGGTATTGTGTTAATGGGCTTACGAGCCTGTCTTTGAGTTGAGTGGATGTTGTATGGGTGATTGTGTTGTAGGCTGTTTAATTATACTACAAAGAGCATCACTTAAATGCTTCCTTGGTAATTTCTGTTATTTCTAAGTGAATGAGGCTTTGTGACATATACTCTTGATATATATGACCATTCTAATAATTATTGTATTTCAATCTATATATGTGTAATTTCCTGTTCATGTGTTTGGTATGCAGCAATTGATGTGTTGCATGCGAGCCCTATCTTTCAGTTTTATATAAAGGGTTACTCAATACCATAGTACTAAAGGGTTCCTTTTGTGGGCCCCTACTTATTCAATAGATAGTGACATTTGTAGGTTAACTCACAAGCGCTATTCAAGATCTATTTTCTGGTTAAGAGTGTATGACTATCCAGGAAGATTTTCCAATTTTCCATTTCACTCTTATATTCCCTTTTTAACAATTTTATTATGTAAGCACTATTAGTGGATTTTATATCTTGTAATTTAATCTATTGTGCTACTCTACCTTATGTTTGAAATCTTAGATTTGTGTAAAGTAAGTTTTTAGTCTTAGCACTTGGTACCATAACAGTGGAGGAAAATCGGTTTGGTACTAAGTGTGGCGGTAGCATTCCCGAAATTTATCATTTTCACTTCCGCTTATAATTTTAAAAAATAAAAAGTTTCAGTAGTGAATTGTGGGGGTATTGCAAAAACATCTAACTATCTCATATGGTTGGCCTATAAGGTTTATCATAGTGTCATCTAAAATAGTCTGTCACCTTATTGGGTCTTCTCACCCAAGGGTAACATTAGTCACCATATAGGGTCTTCTGAAGGGTTAGCCATTCTGTCAACTAACCTTCCATTTTGTAGGGTCTTCTCTAAGGTGGTCACCTTGAAACATCCTATTGCTCTATGATCACCTTATATGAGAGGGAGTTAAATTAGATACAAGAGAATGATGAAGGGCACATGTAAAAATTTGAGGATATTTTTCTCATTCTTATAGGGTATATGATCCAAAAATGTCGTATTGCCTTTCATCATGAACCACCTTGCGAGACACCTAAGATTGCAAAGTAAGTATCTCTCCAAAATGAAAAAAATAAGTTAGTTTTATGTTATAATACACTAATTTTAGGTTCTTGGGACATAATTTCCAAGTTTTTCCATTCTCAGGTCTCATAATCCTGTAGGGTGGGAAAACCGGTAACATACCATGCCCTACAGTATAACTACTGCAAAACACATAAAAACACACCCTAAAAGAGGGTAAAAAATATGCACTTTCAGATTGTTATTAATTATCATTTATTTAGACTTTCTAATACTCCACCACTATCATATCACTACCTTTACTATCGTGCTTACACCATTTTCACTTATATCATAGGTAAATGTACTGTGAAATAGAAGAACTATGCTTGAATACGAAAGAAAATGTGATTTCCTAAATTTAGAACACATTATGCATTTTACATTACCAACACTATTAATTACTAATTATACTATTTACATAAGCTCCTAATAACCCCTTACAAATGCTTAGAATACTATAAATACTAAGAAGATGATACCAAACATATAAAATGGTAAACTTAACACACACATGCGAGGTCCATTGACCATTCTATTATGACTTACAGAAATGGTTTAGCATGGAAAAAATGTATACAAAATTATTACACACCCTAAATATATGAAATTATATCTAAACAAAATACTTAATCCATTAGATCAATACAACAATTCATGAAAACAACAAGAACACCACATTATGCCTTAAGGATGAAAATACACTATTTTGTGCCTAAAACTTCATATAATTATTACACACCTGAAATATATTCTAAAGAAAAATGACCCAAAAAACCTCAATGCACTTAAAATATTCATGATGATAACCCTAAAATCCATTCCCAAACTCGAGATTAGCCACAAATGGCAAATATGGCATAATCACAACATCAACACATAAAATCATGCTAGCACCTCAAATTCCATCTAATTTTAGCTTGATTATATTTAAAATGATTCTAAAGTTCTTTATAAATCTAAATAGCCTCCTCCATTAAGCACAACATCTTCTCTTGAAACTTATACACAAAATACCCACAAAATTTAAAATGAACCATCAAAACTATCAAGAAACCAAAGGAAATAATGAAGGAAGGAGGGGAGGAAACATGAAATAGATGGGTATAAGAATAGAGGAAATCAACAGATTTTTGGGAGCTTGGGATGCAATAGGTGGACGGGAAATAAGATTAGAAGATTTATTAGATAAGGTCTAGTTATTTTGGTAAAATTAACAAAAGAAATAAAAACCAAGCTGTCCACATCAAGAATAGGTGGTTGGTACCATATTGAGGTAGAAAAGGGTGATTTTCTTCCATTTAGATCACACATGATGGTATAGAATCAATTATACAAAGGTTTTGATAAGTTTAGAGGAAGAACAATAAGATATGATGACTTATTAGATAAAAAAATGTATACGTAAATTCCAAAATGGTAAAAATAATTATAAATCATTAAAATAATTTTATTATAAAAAAACATTAAAATATATCAATCCTTGAAGTTTGTAAATCTCCATTTGTTAGAAAGGTGTTTCATAGTTTTAAAAACAAAGAAGGATAAAAATGATGATAAATAGCACTTTTTTGACCAAATCTCCATTTAAAACATTGAAAAGGACTAGAAGTCTCATAAAAAACCAATGTATACAAATATAATAAATTTATATTAATTTTAAAAAAATTTAGTGACTAAAAGTGGTTCAAAAGTTTCATAGGACTAAAAGTCATAAGAAAAGACAAGAAAATGTGAATGAAATGTTTCAAAAATGTAACTAGAGTTTCTAAAACTTTCAAAGGATGTAATAAATAATAAAAAATAATTTATCTATATTTAAAATAATGCAAATTCCAATTAAATAAAGGTTTTTGGAAAGTAAGATATTCTATATGTGTACAAGCTCGTAATGAGGGGCATGATCTTGCTCGCGAGGGTAATGAGATTATCCATGAGGTTGGCAAATGGAGTCTTGAACTAACTATTTTTTGTGAGGTAATCAAATAAAATAAATTAAAATTAAAATAAATATAACTTGTAAAATAATCATTTTTTGGTACCTCAATTCAATTTAAACAAAACTTAGTCCAATCTTTTGGTAAATTAGTGAGTCAAATAGTTCTAAGGGATATGGTTAAAATAGTAAATAAGAATTGAAATATATAATATTAACTAATATTAATTTAAAATATGTGTGTATCTCTTGCATCTTCAAATTAATAATAGGGGTCATAGATTACAAAACACAAGTTGTAAATTCTTATAGAGAATAAATAAAATAAAAGCATTGGCAATGATACGTACAGGCTTGTCACGAATACCAAGTTAGGTGAAACTGATGGCCTCAATAAATTCTTCTAAAGTCCCATACCCACTTGAGTTTTCCGAGAGAGAGATAAACATATAAGAAAGAGGGTAAACAATGAACACCCTCTAGCATGCATTTCCAAGAACTTAGGATAAATGTGAGTGAATGGAGCCTAGAAAAGCTATAAAACAATCAGTATGGATGGCCATTTTGGCTTTTCTTTGATGCATGTTGGATGCTATCTTTACTTCACCATATGTTTCCTTAACTAACAACATCTAATAGGGTTGAGAATCATTTATTTTTAATATCAATTGAGTATTTATTTTGAATATCAATTGAGTAAAACACTGAATCCATACCAAGACCAATCACTGATACACACACACACACATGCCAATAATTAATCCATACTCACAATTTTATCATTCTTATACATATCTTTTACCATATGTTATTTTTATGTTAGAGGTATCAATAATATGTAATAATTAATCAATAACATCACATAAATGATGGTTTTGTGAAAACCATTGATAAATAGGTAAAAATTTATGTGCAGGAATGGGAAGCAAGTTTTAATAACATTTCTATAAAAAATATTATTAAAATGTCATAAAAAGTGATGAGTATGCATTGAAAATGATTATTATATAATTGTTTCAAGACGTAAAAAAAATAATGCAACATTTTAATAATAGTTAACATGATGGCAATTATTAAAACATAAAATATAGACCTCATATCAATTGACCCATTTTTTCCCTCTTCTTTGGTCATTATATATTTGTTTTAGATTTTGATTCTCCTTTCTTAATTTCATTCCTCCTCCTTCTTTTAGTATTCAATAACCATTGTTGCTCCTCCTCTTACTAGTCGATGATCTCCTTACTCCTCCTCTTACTAGTTAACGATTACCTTGCTCCTCTTATTACCGGTCGATGCTTGGTTTCTCTTTCTTTTAGCCACACTTTCTCACTCGTCAGCTATTGTCTTGTGCTAACTCTTTTGTCAATTTGTTGTGTTCACCACCCTTTATCTTATTGTGTCTTGCTCTACCACGACCATTAGTCTCTTGTGTGTAGGAAGTTGGTTTTCTTGCTCCTACACCAACATTCCTTCTTATTTTATCCACCATGCACTATTTTTTTTAGATTTATCTAGGTATTCCTTTTTTATTTTTTTTTGTTATAAATATATGCATGTATGATATTTAGCTTGGTCTTATGTGTGTCCTGTCTTGTATGCTATGGATTTGTCTTTGTTGCTATGTTGTTATGATTTTTGGCTATAGGCTAGGTCTCTCCCTCCTGTATGCCTTAACGCCTTTAATTTATCAAAAAAAAAATACTATAAATATATGCATGAATATTGGCATAGTTTGTTGCTAAAAAATATTGTGTAAAAGTTAATTTCTTGCTTATAAAATGTTGCTTGTATGGTATGAGTTCACCTTTGATAAAATATTGCTTATAAAAGTTCCTTTTATGACCAATATCTTATATATGTGGTCATGTTGTTAGCTTTAAATAATTGGTTAAGAAATGATATACTATAGTTATAATTAGTTCGACTATAAAATTTACATATTTTATAATTTAGAAGAGTTACACAATAACCTTGATGACAAGATATAGTAGTTATTTTCCTTTATAGATAGTGATATGCCACACTTACCTATTACTTACATACCTCCACCATATTTGTGCATGGCACCTACTGGTTAGGGGTTGTTCTTGGTTAGATATTTATGTTGTAGCAAAACTTTGATGTATATAGTGCTACTACTGCCTTAAGGTTCTTCTTAGTTTTTGGGTGTTATTTTAAACACACAATATGCATATCTTATGTAGTTTTAAATCTTGAATACTTTTTTGATATGTATACACATATGAACTATTTCTAAGCATGAGTGGTTTGAGTATTGGTATATTTTCGGGAATGTGTTTGAATGGTTTGTATATATAACAAAAAAATAACATGATACATTATACAAATACGAATTCTTTATAAACATGAATGATTTGTGAATTATTTTGTATAAGTGAATTATTATGTAATAATTACTTTTCATAGGATACATATAGATTAGAAACCAATGGATTGAAAATGGACATCTAAAAATTGTTTTTCTCGAGAATCTGATAAATGGAGTGGAATTTTCATCATGTTTCTAATAGAGCATGTTCTAAATTCTTGTAGAATAGTGAATACTTATTTAAACTATACTTATATTAATTATGTCAATGCTAATAATTTGAGTGATTATTTATTTGTGTATAAAATTGATACAATTTATACTCAATGGATATGACATGGTGAGATAGAGTCGGGATATGATAATGAAGAAGGTAGGAGGAAAAGTAGTGGATCATTTGAGAACTATAAGGGATAATCATTAGAGGAGATGACATGGAAAGTTGATGAAAGTGTTTGGGATTGTCCAAAATTTTTTGACAAGTTATTGAGTGACTTAGAGAAATCTTTATACGATGATTATAAGCGTAACACCATAAAATTTTATAATCCTTGTTTTTAGGTGTATAGCCTTTTATTTGAAACCAAACCCAAAATAATTTGCTTAATTATATTTGTTAACCCTTTATATGTAATCTAGATAAATTCTTAAATAAATCATAATAATTTTTTTAATCTTTTTTCCTTTTCATTAAAATACCATAAATAATGAATTTCTCATGTTTTATTTTCCTAATAGAGTACCGTAACCTAAAAAAACTAAACATAACATAATAATAAAATAATTCTAAACTATTATTCTAATTTTAACCAAGCCCTTCTACCATGCGAACCTAGCCCATGTACCATGTCAAAATAGCCCTTCTTCTTCAAAGCCTTCTCACGCCATCACTAGCTCTACCATTAACCAACACCAACCATCCTAACTAACCACCATTCCCAAGCCTCCACCACCTTTGTTTCCCTCACGATGGAAAACCACCATCCTCACCTATCTTCTTCATAAAGCTCTAGCACCCCAGTGCTCCCCTTCCACACAACCACCATCTCCTTGCATCTCCCATTCATGTTGCATGATTTATTACTACGTCAAAACCCCACACTGCCACCTCCCATTTAGTGTGAGCTACCTATGTTGTTTCCTCCTTCTTGTGTCAGCTCACCTTGCATCATCACCCTTGTCCTTTTTCTTGTCTTTGTTATATCACTTTCCTCCTTGGTTTCCCTTTCCTGCATTTTTTTTCTCCACAAAAACAATCATCACCACTGAGACTCCATCACCATCTCCTTATAACCCCATTCTCCACCTAACCGAGCATCCATCTCCTCCACTCCCGCTTGCCTCCACCCATTCAAAAACCAACATCACCCAACTTTTCCTTTTTGTTTTTTTTTCATCATGTCTTCCCTTTGCCACTTTGCCAGCTCCACCCTTTCCCTTGCTTTGTTATTCCACCCAATCCCTTGCATGCATGACTCACGCTGATTGCTTATACAATGTGAGTTTGGTTTTTTTAATTCCTAAAATTGAGGGCATTTTGGTAATTTTATTTTGATAAATATTTTAATAGTATTTGGTATTTATGATTTAGATATTAATATGATTAATGTTGATTTTATTTTTAGGTAAAAGAGGACGACTAGTGGAGCCTGTTAGTTTTAGAAGGTTACTTAAATTTTTGTACTTTGGTTGGAAATCAGACATCCCATATGCTTTAATAAAATGTTAAATATTTCATGATAACATATTAAGGTTTTAATGTATGAATTTGTATCAAGCATGTTCGCTACGTTGTAATTATTTTCCCAATAATGTTAGCATAAAATTTGGTAGAATAGAGCATGTTGGTTTGTGTAAATTATCATGTGCATGAAAGTATGTTAAAATGGTTTAATGTCGTAAATAAATTATGTATGATATGTATGTGTAACATGATAGTTTGAACGTGCTTAGACATATTTTTAGCATGATTATTATCATTGTATGCCGTAGGGATATTTTGGTCTTTTTAAGCATATCCTAATATTTATTTCAATGACAATGCCTAATATGTATTGTTTATTTTTAAGTATGGAAGTATGTGATTTGATGATTTAGAAATGCATGTTAGGGTTTAATGTGTTAAATTATGTATAAGGAAAAAAATGGTTATTTATTATGTCTGGTATTTTATTTGCTTGCTAAAATATTTTAATTGTTGTATCTTTGCCTTTTCATGATAAATTATTAAATAAAATGAAATTAAGATTTAAAATATGATAATGTGGTAATTATGGATTCAAGGACATTTGGCTTAATGCACCTACATGTGAATAATTGAACCCAGGATGAACTTAGTAAATTATAATGTTGACCTTAATATTGACATTGAATATGATTGTATTGAATAATTGGAAATGAGCAAAATTTTTTAAGTATGCAAATTAGATATATTTATATATTGTGTGATTTTTTGGCCACCTTAATAAAATACTAATATTTAAAGTGAAATATTTCAAGATAAAAAATGGTGGCTATTTTGGGGTATTTACTCTAAAGATGTGGTTTAACCCATGGTTGGTTTTGAATTTTATCGGTGTGCTTTAGTGCTTTAGCCACGCCCTATATCTTACTTTATTTAGCTACATGGAATTCTTAGAGGGTATGAACACTTATGGATTAGGTATCCCTGTTAGTATGGTACTATGCTTTCTTCGTGTGCTAGTGTAAGTAGGGTACCTTTTTGTCCTTGGGTTGATAGTCAATAGGATACTATTTTTTTATGCACAGATATGACCGGAGTACCTTAGTGTCTCTACATTGATATGATCTCTCCTCGAGTAAATTAACTGACACAAGCAGTATGTGGCCTTGATGATATTTTTTTTATTTGGCATGGTTATCGTATTGTGGTAATCTCATGTATATTTTAGTATTTTATACCATATCCAACTATGATACCTTTTATATGTTACATGTGATCATTTCATATTTAGCTTTGTATAGTTGGTTATGTATTGATAAGTTCCTTTTGATGATTCCCTACTTATTCAATGAGTAGTAACGACTTTAAAAGTTAGTTTGTGAGATCAATTAAAGGCTAGTATTTTTGGTTAAATGTTAGGACTGTTTGGTGTCCAATTCAGTATTTGTTTAACGGGATATTCTTGGAATCTTATGACCTTCTATATTTCATTTCTTTTGAAAATTTTGTAATCGCTGACCATTTGTATTATCATATTGATGTTGATTTACTTTATAATATCTATTCTGCTTCTTATAATTGTGTTTTTAATTTAATTATAATAACATTTTAGCCTTAATACTTTGTATGAGAATGGTAGAGAAAATCATACTTGTAACAAGTGTAGTCGTAGCACTCTGCATTTTCACCATTTTAGCTTCCTCACTTAAATCTTTTATCAATATATTTAAGTTCTAAAAATGGGGGTGTTATATTAAGATGTTTGTTATATTATTCGTTACTTCTAGGTTGTATAACTTAAAAGCATGTGATGGATGGAGTGATAAGAGTTTTATAGAATTATTGACACATATGAAAGATGTGATTCCTGATGATAAATTTCTACCTAATTATACCTACGAAGTGAATAAAACCCTTTCATCATGGGTATGAGTTATGAGAAGCTATATGCATGCCCTAATTATTGTATATTATTTTGTAATGAGTATGCTTCTTTAGATAATTGCCCAAATCCCGAATGTAAAGCACCCTTATACAAGAAGAAAAAGGTTCCAACTAAGGTGTTATGGCACTTTTTTATGATACCAAGATTAAGGCGGATGTTTAATGATGTCTTAGATGTAAAGAACTTGAGATGAAATCCTAATGAGAAGATAGATGAAAGGCTTCTGAGACATTCATCTGAATCTTCACAATAGATGATGATTGATGGAGTCTTTCCTAAATTTGGAGAAGACCTAAAAAACATGCATTTTATGGTTTGAATTGGCACAATCAAGGCACATATAGTAGATGCCTAGTGATTTTTGTTATATATAATCTAATGTTAAGGATTAACATGAAAAACAAGTATATAATGTTGTCTTTACTCATTTTGGGGCCAAACCAAATGTAAAATATTATTCTTATTTATTTGGTGCCTTTGATTGATGATTTGATGCACTTATAGGACATGAGTATTGAAGTATTTGATGCATATGGCGAGGAGAATTTCAATTTGAGACAAATGTTATTCTATACTATAAGGTATTATTCGGCATGTGGAAACTTGTCATGTTATAGTGTGAAAGGCCATTATACATGCTTGTTATGTAAGTATAATACTTTATTTGCTCAACTAACGCATGGTCAGAAGACTGTTTCTCTTGGGCATCATAGATTTTTACTGAATAATCATTATTAGAGTAGGAAAAGGAAATATTCAAGGAATTCTCGGAAGAAGGGCATGCACCAATCCGGTTGAGGGGTAGAAAAGTGTATTTGATGATAAAATATTTGAAGTGCAGTTTGGGAAAAATAATAACAATAAACCTCCATCATTTGGGTGGAAGAATATTTCTAGAATCTTCAACCTTCTGTATTAGGAATCTCTATATGTGAGACATGCCTTTAATGTGATGCATATTGAGAAAAATATATGCGATAACCTTACTGGTACATTACTTAATGTTCTATGAAATACTAAATATGACATCAATGCTTGATTTTATATAGAGGAAATGGGCATTAGGCATGAACTAACACTATGAGACAATGGAAGAAAAATATTTTTACTATTGGCTTGTCATACTCTCTCTAGAAAAGATAGAATTATATTTTATGAATTTGTTAACAGTGTTAAGCTTTGAGATGGTATTCTTCAAATATCAGAAGGCTAGTGTCAATGAAAAAGTTAAAACTAATTAACGTGAAGCCTCAAAATTTCTATACGTTGATCTAACATTTGTTACTGATAACCATAAGTAGATTTTATTCAAAGCGTATTCGAATTACTATCACTAGGCTTTTTTTGATTTTTCAATGTAATATGCTTCAAATTTATAGGCCTTGATAGTTTGGATGCCTTGTAAAGAGGGATTATGATGAATTTGTGCCAACTTAAAACGTACTCTCCTCCTTGTATCTTTGACATTATGGCTCATCTGACCATTCACTTGATTTATGAGGTAAAAATATTAGGATTTATTCATGTGCACTAAATGTAACTCTTTTAATGGTTTATGAAGTTGATAAAAAGTTTTGTGAAGAATCTATATTAGCCAAAATGATTCATTGTTGAGAGTTACCTTGTAGAGGAGGCAATTAAATTTTTCACAAAATACTTATCTAATACTGATGCTCTATGTATTCCTAAGTCTCATCATGCAAGGAAAATTTAAGGATAAAGTATAAGCGGCAAACACTTTGGGCATGTAGACTTTGAAATGTTCTATAAAACACATTTATATGTATTATATAATAGTGATGATGTTTAGCCATATATTGAAGAACATATGTGTTCTTTGAGGATTGATAATCTATCAAAAATGGAGAGATAGATAATCTATAAGCATACTCTCTCCTTCATAGATTGACTAGGAGATTGCATCATTTTTCCCATTAGAAATTCCTTCACTTTAATTTCTAAAATCCTAGATTGCTTGTCTCACTTGTCCCATTATGAATTTTATCATATACCATCTATGCCATGAATAGATACATTTTTTACAAGAAACAAAAAGATGAGAGGAGTACAATGTAAAACTGTGGGGGTGACTTTAGTGACTGAGATAATGCATATTGCTAGTGCGAAGCATAGGAATCCAACCTATGTAGATATGAATTATTATAGCATGATCTAACGAATTTGAAAGCTAGATTACACTATGTTTAAAGTACATATTTTTGGGGGTATATGGGTTGATAATAGTCATTAGATTAGATATGAAGATGGGTTCACATTAGTAGATCTCAATAGGGTAGGGCATCAACAACACGCATTTATCTTGGCATCACAAGCAACACAAGTTGTTTTATATAATTTTTTATATTTTTTTATTACTGCACCTACTGATAGATTATGGTTTGTGGTACTTTACATGGAGAAAAGAAATGTCAATAAATGTATGGATGAAAATAATGCTAAATGGGAGAAAGAGTTTGTCATAACTATGCAAGCAACTTAATCATTGAACAATGATAAGAATGTGATTCCAAGTAAGAAATCTATGTAAGGGATAATCATCATAAAATAATATATGTATTATATATTGAAACCAATCCAAACATAGTGAAGAAAATTAGAAGGAAAAAAGGCAATAAAGGTAGTAACATTCTAACATATGATATGTGTGTTTGTTATTTTAACTTCATATATTATATACATTCATTAAACATTAATTGTGGCTTATTTCATAACATTACTACATATAATATATGTTCTTGATACTTCAACTTCATATTTTGTATATATTTGCTCCTAATCTTATTTATACTAATTTATTCATGAAATTTTGTACAGATATGATGAAGAAAATAGTTGATAGGGACTCTAGTGATGAAAAAGGAAAGAGAGGATCTACTGTAATGGGAATCATTGGTGACATGAGAAATATAGGATAACAAGTGGAGTTGAGATAGAATACGTATAATATTTCTATTAGTGAGTATATGGACATGTTTCTCACATACATTTTACTCATTACTCATAGTTTTGTTCATATATCCTACAAACTTAAAAGCAAGTCCTACAAGTTAACAAGGAACATATTTGGAAAGAATTCATGGTAAATATATTGTTTTGTTTGCTTATTTTTGGCTGTCACATGTTATTAATTTTATACATTAAAATTGGTATATATACTTTTGTCTTATTTTGTAGAGAGTATCACTTTTGTCTTATTTTGTAGAGAGTATCCATTGTCCTAAAGGTGAGGAAAAAGTGGCTTCTTAGAAATTGCATTGAGCATTGAAGAAAATTTAGGGAATACTTGAAAAATAAAAAATGTATAGAAATAAGGGTATTTCTTTAATCACGAATCCACCTAAGCATTTTGGTTTCATTTATCAAGTTAGTTGGGATCATTTTATTGCATACTGTTTTTTGGATGAGTAGTTTAAGGTATTTGTTGCATAACAATTAATATTTTTGATTAAGAATATCTTATTGATATTTAAATAATTATGAGTGAATATTTTGGCTTGTAATATAGGATAAAAGTGCCATAAATAAATAAATTGATAAAAAGAATATTTACCTTCATAATATGGCTCGAAAAGGCTATGTAGGCCTTAAAGAAGAGTTGGCATGACATTTTGATTTATGTGCTTAAATGTTTAAGTCTAATGTTATGATAATATTCTTATTTTAAGTGCATATTTTGGATTTAAAACTCTTAACCCAAGACATGGATCCTTATACCTCATCCATCAATATTGGCACATTATAGAGGAAACCTAGAGAAACAAAAAATGGATATCTTAATGAAGATGTAGAAGATGTTGTCAAAAAAAAATTGTAAGTTTGAAGATATCTCTTACCCTAGTTAGTTTTCTTAGAAAAAACTATTATATTATGTTTATTCCTATATTCTAAATTACATACATTGCATGTTTAACTTGAAATGTTAGATTATGTGTGTGTTTGTGGGGAGGGGGTGTAGATCAATATAGCATTGTGTCACAAGTAAAAATAATTAAATAACACCATAAAAGACATAAGGGTTTTGGATTAGATGTTACAAGAAAAAGAGTGTTGTCAATCTCGTGGGCGATGGAACGCCAATGACCATGTGGCTCTCCTAACCCAATAATTAAACGTAGCATTTTAATAGATGACCACAATGGAAAAGAGTTTTAATTTATCAAATCTAAAGGGTATAAGTGATTCGATTTTGATGCACATCACCTGCTTCATATACCTAATGTAAATAGTGTTAGAGACAATTGTGAAGCTGATACATATTTTTCTTTTCTTCCTAAGGTAAGCCTGTTAAGCTATGAATTAATATAAATTATATCAAGTGTCATAAATAGTTAACAATATGTAATATTTTATTCTAGGGTTGGCACAAATGTGACTTGTTCGATAATGAATCTTCAATTCTTTTGGAAAAAGAAACGATACACATCAATCATGGTATTGAAAAACTAATGGTTCGTGGGTTATCTTGGCCTCAAATACAAGCCCGGTAAGTATTAACATTCCTATGATTGGAGATGTATCATTGCCTTGTTATAAATGAGGCAATGAGGTAGCCACAGTGTTGGATGTTTTGTACCTTGATCAACAGGCCAGATACATTCCACTACTGAAGTAGTAATGACATTCTACATCCATGTTATACTGAACATGTTACACACATTATTTATACCTTATTAATATATATATGATAATTAAATTTTGTTTAATACTATGAATTAAGTAATCAGATAATAAGAATGCTCCTAAGGAAAAGGGAAAGGGATTTACTAGTGGAAAGAGTAAAATAAAAGAGGGCACTAAGAAAGGAAAGAGAGCTAGATCAAAAAAAAAATATTGCCCTACAAAATATTCCATTTTTGGAGGAGAATTAACAACTATAAGCACCCTGCCAACCACCACTAACTTTGATGCTGCTGCATTTGTATGCCCCAAACTACCCTAGTAGTGATCTAATTATAATTTATAGTCCTTTCATGCATGTTGGGAGGGCGACACTACCTATATGGTATCAACATAGGTTATTGGCAACATTTGTAGGAATATATCTCAACTACTAGTGTTATCATTTATGTTAAGTAAGTATTATTTCATATTATATATTTTAACACTTTTCATTGATTTGTATTTTTATAACCTATTATATGAGTTATCAATTATTAATTGGTATACAATATTCATTAATAACGGAGTGATCAAATTGTATCAATTTGTAGTTTTTGAATGGTGGATATGTACGAAGCTATAAATATGCAAATGATGAAATTGTTGTGTAAGAGATCAATGAGTCAAGTTTGTGTATTCACACTAGATATTAAGGATCTACATACATGTTTAGGTTTGTATCTCATATGTTTTTTTATTCTTTTATGCATTCAAAGATTCACATGCATGCATGTAAGTGTTTATAAGCTATTAATAGTTAGGTTTTATGATTTATGGACTTTGACTTTGGAGTGTAGATTTACCAATTGGTGGTACACTTACTAATTTTTATTTCTGGGTATTCCTAGTGTACCAAGATGTACCAATTATAGGTTTATATGTATTTATCATTTGCGAGGAAGATATACATGAATTAGTGTTGTTTTACACAACATATATTTGGAAAATATTCAAACATACAATTGTGTATGTGAGTAGGAATAAAACTACACAATTTATATAAAAAAATAATGAGGTTATAATAATTGTTCTTGTCTAAACCATTATAAAATCTTAA
Source organism: Tamarix chinensis (assembly GCA_030549775.1). Taxonomy (NCBI): domain Eukaryota; kingdom Viridiplantae; phylum Streptophyta; class Magnoliopsida; order Caryophyllales; family Tamaricaceae; genus Tamarix; species Tamarix chinensis. Next base: position 39,737,584 of record CM060182.1, on the reverse strand, counting down.
TAGATTAATGTACTTTAGGTGTTTTTAATAAAAATTTTAAGCATACTTGTCATTACAACCTTGTTTTAATTATGGTTATTAGAGAAAATTGTTTATAAAATGTGAATTAAATGCTTATTAAATAGTAATTAGGGTTTAATTATTGTCTAATTGCATAGCTAATATTAACATGTAGGATTTAATAAAATTTTTGGAAAAATGTTATTTATTCATGCATTTAACTCTAATTATGAATTATTTAGCTCTCTAATTAATTCTCTATTGGGATTCAGTTAAGATATTTTTAGGATTTTAATGTTATCAAACCGTTGGTTTTAATATTGGCTTTTAGGTGGAATCGTTATAAAACCTTAAATTTACCCAAATTTTATAGATTTTTTTATAAAAATTTTTTATGGTAGTTTTGGAATCATGATTAAAGCTTTAATAATGGATAAAAACCATTATTAAAACTCCTTTTTATGTGGTATATAGGAATATACATTTTTATTTATACAGTTTTTTTATAAATATTTTGATACAATTATTTTATATTTTATAGCCCAAATTAAGTAGAATCGATAATTTAAAAACCTATTTTTTTTATAAGAATATTCTTATTTATAAAAATTTCACTGCACAGCTATCTATACTAAAACAAAGTTTATTTATATTGCAAAATACCACCAGCCATATCATGCATAGAGGGGAAATGATAGTATAGATGTATTGCATCAACCCATACATTATCATAAAAACCTATCTCAATTCTTTTAGCTAACATCTCATCAAGTTTGTTGCTTTTGGTTATAGGCACATTGCTAGTTTGTGAACTTGTGGAGGATTCAACTCACTTACATTTTGTATTTATAGGGTTCATGGTTGTCTGCTTGACTAGTACCTCAGTTTGTTTTTTTTTTCCTTTTTTTAGTGACAATTAGCTTAGTTGTACTAAAGAGGTCACCTACATAGATAGGTGCAACATATTGTTGTTGCTTATCAAAGTGCTTGTCATAATATCTATGGTCATGGAGACTAAAGAGTAGGCATGCTTATTGGTTTAAAATAGAATAGTCCTATATTTTTTTCCTTCAAAATAATGACATAAATCTAGACGTGAAGAACCCATTTTTAGGTCAAAAATAATGAGTTTACAAATATAAAATTTACACCTTATTTACAATGCACTAATAAAGTGTGGTATTTATATATGGAACCAAATTTTATAAGTAAATTGTAAACTTAAAGTTTATCTTGTTCTTTTCAGGCTGTAACAAACCAAAATTTTTGATGAAATATTTCAAAACTTCATAATTTGTTAGGGCATCAAAAAAATACTACACCACCAAGGTATCCAAAAGATTTGAGCCACAATCAGAAGTGCATAGTACTTAGGCTTTTAAAAATGCATCATTTTCTTTTAATCTTCATAAATATATATAGTGGCAAAATTGTGTCTTTTGTTTATTTGTAGACTTGTCCAAAAAAATAAGGTACAGAAGATCAAGAATAATATTTTTAGATACACAAATCTATTGATCCAAATATTGATTCAATAACCTTTGTCTTGTTTCGTACATCTTTAATGATGATGATGAACCCAGCTATTCCATAACAACTTTAGATGATTATAATTAGAAAATATTGGTCCTATTATGCTTTTCCCATGTTTTTGCTAATACATGTGTTTAATTATTTATAAATATAACTAGTGTATCATGGCTTGCATAAATGTTTATATAGTAAGATCTGTATCTTCCAATTACATATGCTTGTACAAGAGCAATATATTGACATGATGTAACTAGTTGTCTATTAAAACTATAGGTTGTAATTTTTCTATTTGTAAATTAAACCACCTATTATAAAGAAGTTCAGTATCGATGGTGGTTGTCTAAAAATACCACCCTTGTAATTTGTTGCCTGTTGATTTAATGAGAATTAGTATTTAATATACAACAATTTTTGTTTAACAAATATTGTTATTGTAACTCCTTGGCATTAGGGTAAATGGTAGTTTTAAGTAATTTTATTTCTCTTATGTAAGCTTCAAAGGTAGTTTTTTAACAAAACCCTTTTATATATTCCACCTTGAGTGGCAATATTAGTGGCCAAGGATTAGTTTCTACACTTCTAAAACATAATTTCCTTTTTATAGCTCCATAACCATCACTCTATGATACAACATGAATAAAAAGTTAGCATAATATATGATTTTTTTAGAAATATTGGAAGGGATATTTGTATTTTTATGTAGTTCTATAGAGATGAATTTCCCCTCCTAAGTTTTTTTGTCCCTTTGGCCTCTTCAGTAGAAAATGTAATGATATCGTATATGCAAGGATGTATGATTTCCTCCCAAAAATAAAAGAAGGGAGACTTTGGTAGGCTTACTTGGTAAATGCATTCGCTTAATAGATTATCATAATTTTTTGGAGATTATGATTAGGTTGCAATTAAGTACGAAATAGATTGAGTAAGATGATTATATTGTGAAGGTGACTTTTTTCTACACTAGATAATCCAATAAGTTAATATATTTTTTAGAGCTACTTAAACAAACTATTATATAAGATAATGAATTTTTAATAAATAAAAAATAAGCTTAATTTATTTTTACAAAATAATTATTTTTTAAAGTAGCATAAAGATTAAAAAATTTAAAACAGGGTCTTTGAGTTCTTTCCCAATGATAAATGTGCCTTTGAAGTTTATTCTCAATCATCTTTTAAAAGAACACATAATAAATGGCATAATGGAAAGAAAACCAAGAAGAAATTATAAAGAAGGTAAAAAATGCCCAAATAAAAGAAATTTTATTTTACCTAATGCCTTGGAGCAACATGATAGAAAGTTGAGTTATGAAAGCCAATATATATTTTGGATAAGTTTTATTTCTTATGAAAACATAAGATAAATAGTTTTTAAACATAAAGTATATGCATACTTAGTTTGTAAGGATCATATGACTACATATGGAAACCTAGACTTTTATCATGGCTTTCTTTATGCATCACCACCATTATCACTCCCACTTCCACTTCCAAAACCCGAGCTAAAGCTTAAACCACGATTGGAGCCTCCACCACTGCTACCACCACCTCCTCTGCCACCTCTAACATTGGCATTGTAGCCTCCATAACCTCATACATTTCCATATCCAAATCCACTTCCTGAACTATAGCATGATCTGTGGCTAGAATTCAAACTAGAGATACTACCACGTCTAACATTGGCACTAAAGCCTCCATAGACACCTTGACACTTTCCATATCTAGAACCACTTCCTGAGTTGTATCCGCAACCGTTACCCAAACCTAAACTTGGCCTCCCACCACCTCCACCAGCACTAACACTAGAAGCATATTCTCCTTACCCAACACTATGTCCCGAGCCACTTCCTAATCCATACCTTGAACCACCACTTTTGCCACCACCACTTTAGGAATTACCACACTCAGATTATGCATTTCCATATTCGGAACCACTTCTAGATCCTGAGCCATAGCTTGAACTAGAACCCAATGACCTACTAGTTAGCTAGCCAGTTAGTATAAATTAAAAAATCTTTTAGTTTTGATATGCTAGATTTTGACTCCTTGCATGTGTGCCCTTAAATTATTTTTCAATATATAAAGTCAAGTAGATTTAGGTATGGAAACTAATTAATTAGATAGCAAATTAGTATAAGTTAACAAATCATCCGGTTTTCATCTCCTAGATCTATTTTTTTTTGTATGTGTACCCTTACATTGATTTTTAATATATAATTTTTGTTATCCTTGTTAATATATTTTAGTTTTATAAAATTATTTTTAAAATAAAGTGTTTTATTATACACACACTCACATAATATATATATATATATATATATATATATATATATATTAACCCTTGGTGTGATCCATATTAAACTAGATATAAAGACTTCAGTCATAAAGTTTATTTTACATGTTAATAAGTTAGTAATTAAGTGTAAGATTAATTTCTCTATCTAATTCTAGATGGTAGAATCAGAGTTAAGTAAGTATCAATACAAGAATGTGCGTGTCATGTGATGAGGAAATAAAAGAGATAATTACATTAATTATCTTAATTTTTTAATTTTTGAAATTAAGAGGGAAAGTAAAAAGTTGGTTAAAATAACCAACTCTCCATACTTTTTCATGTAAGAAAAGAACACCAAGTGCTATGCAATATTCTGATGAATAGTGGCAATTCCATACACACACATATACAAAGATGCATAGAGTTTAATTATCAATTGCATTTTTGGTGAAATCAATTTTATCAATGGCCAGAGGTACATCTCTAACAATCCTTAACAAGCATTATATAGGTAAATTTTACATATTAAATGTTTGTATTGTGCATAAGGGTTTTACCTATTTATCATTGGATTGTGCTTAAATTGTATATATTAATTATTGATTATAATTCATGCCCTTAACTTCTGACTAAAATTTTGGCAACAAAGCCTTAGTGGCCTCTATTTTGACTGAATTGATTTAATATAATCATCTCTTTAAATATCTGTATGTTTTTTACAAAATAGCTAAACTATTCTTCGCTAAGAGGAAACACAAGGAAGGTCATGTTTTATTTTAATGTCTATCTAATGAAGAAACATAATTTGAATTTATAAACACCGAGAGATGGGCTGTGTTTTTTCTCAAACTCTTGAGAATCCTTGAATTTAATAAAAATATGGTTGTGTTTTATTAACATAAGAGCCCCTATATTTTTTCAACAAGGTTGTGTTATCCAACATGGGAAACCTATGTTGATGGACTTTCCATTTGATTGTTATACTTTCTCTTATGGTTGTGTTTACATGCATCTTAAGGCCATGTTAGGAGAAGTTTTGATTACATAAAGCACGTATCATGTGTGATTAGCATGATTAAAGTGATTAAGATTTAGCCACAACAATCCTAATCATAGAAAATCATGCATTTATTTGTTTCCTTGATCACATCTAGATTACATGATACTAGTTGTGATGCATTACACAAATATATATAATGGGTGTGGTCCTATAAGACCATTCATTGGCATATATGAAGTACATTGGGTTAAAATCTTAAGTCATTATTATCAATTTTTTTTACAAGGATTAAGGTTTATGGGATGATTCAATAGCTTTAATATTGAGTTGCATGAGTCTATTTGAATTAAATACTTATCCCATAGGAAGCTTTAATATAAGTATTTTGTATTTAAATTGATCATGAGCATATATGTATGTTTGAATTTTGCAGCAAAGTATCTTGATTTGTATTCGATGTATGATCTTAATGTTGAGGTCTTTGAGTTGGAAGGGGAAAACTATAAGGTTTAGATGGAGAGAATTCTCTTAAACCTTAGCTATTGTGACATGGATGATTTTATTGAGTTTCTAAAGCCTACCATAATTGAAGAAAACAGTGATGAGGAATATGTTGTACATGAGCGATGGGTAAATGCTAATTGTATAATCTGCATGTACATGAAGCCTAATATTTCTTCTTCTATCATAGGATAAGTTGGTCATCATCAATATGCTAATGACTTGTTAAAGGCCATTGATAAATAATTCATCCATTCAAACAAAACCTTAGCTACTATATTGATGATGATGTTTTCATCTATGAAGCTCACTACTATTAAGGGTGTGTGTGAGCACATCATGAAGATGAGGAACTTAGCAACAAAACTCAAGTTTCTAGATGTTGAAATGCATGAAGAATGCAAGAATATTTCTTGATTTATTTCATCTTGAATATGCCCCCAAGGGATTACACACCAATCAAAGTCACCTGCTACACACAAATGGAGAAATGATCAGTCAATGAATTAATGACCATGTGTGTATAAGAGGAGGAGTAAATTTTGATGGATAATGGGAAGAATGTTATGATGAAAAGAAAGGATAAATAATGGAAGAATAAAACATACCAAAAAAATAAAGGAAAACTACCACTCTAGGGTGAGATAAAGAAACAATCTAGGTGTTTCTTCTATAAAAGAAGGGATACATGAAGAAGGATTATGTTAAGTACAAAGCTTGGCTTGTGAAGAATGGTAATATAACCTATTTATTATGTTTCAAATCTCATACAGTAGATATAAATTGATGTGGAATATTATCACCAAAAAATCTTCTACAACCATAAACTTTTGCTTTAGAATTACAAGTCACAAAAATGCTCAAAGCTTTGACTTCTTCAACTTGATTTTGATGATACTCAACATGGTTTTATAGGGTGGCGTAAATCTACTCCAAGATCTAATGCCTTTTAATGAGAAATATATTATTTATCAATGTAAAACTCTTGCTACTTTCCAATACACTCAATTAAAGAAGGAGAAGAGAAGAAGAAGAGCATACTTTCTCTCATGTAGCTCTCTATCAATTCGAATAAACTTGATTCATATTATTCTTGTCTAATGAAATCAATGAGTATAAGTGTTTATATATGCATACACCCATGCAGGCCATTTCATTAATAAGCCCACTAATCAAAACTTATTAATGAAGTTAACCTCTAATTCACAGTACACACACATATTTAAAGAGTTAAAATGATAATTTATAAGTATTAAAAAGTATACAACAAAATAATGAAGCTACACAACTTTAATAATGTAATATATAGATGTAATTATATGTAGTTAAAAATTGTGTCTTGTATAGCCTTATCCTTCCTTTCACTTTTTAACCCTTATTATTCCATTTTCATTGCTTTGTACATCAAAGATCCTCAATATCATGAAATTCTTGCAAATATACACAACACCTGAAAGAATCACTTGACAAAACATTAGAAGTATAAGAATTTTCAATTATAATGTGTTACATATCCAAGTATGCTAACTTTTATTATTCTTCATAATTGAAGAATAATATTGATAGTGATCTAGAGATTCTCCTGCATCATTCTCTCCTTATAATGAAGAATTTTCCCTCAAATTAGCATCACTATAATAAGGAGTTAAGTCACCAATGTTGAAAGTTCTAGATATTCCTCTATACTATTCAGGCAATTTAAGTTTATAAGCATTATTTCCAACTTTTCTTAATATTTTGAGTGGTCCATCCACTCTTGGCATTATTTTATTCTTTCTTAAGTTTGGAAATATTTCTTTATCAAATGTAACCATACCAAAATCTCCTAATTTAAACACTTGTTGAATTTCGTTTTTATTTACTTGAGCTTGGTTTTTAGCATTCAATTTTCATTTTTGTCTTTAATTTATTGATGAATTTTTTTAAATAATTTGATTCTTTCATTGATATCATAATTATTTATATCTCTTTTTTTAAATGACAACATATCGATGGGTGGATAAAGATTAACCACTATGGAAATCCTCAAAAGGACTTGATTAAGTTGTACTAGGGCTCTTATTGTATGAAAAATCATCATGCGCAAGCTTTATATCCCAATCCTTAGTACTTTTATTCATCGACCCTCGTAGCAAAGTACCTAGAGTTCTATAGGTCACTTTGATTTGACCATTCATTTGTGGATGATGGGAAGTACTAAAAAACACCTTAGTACCTAACATGTGCCAAAGTATCTTCCAAAAGTAGCTTAAGAATTGTATATCTCTATCCACTACTATACTTTTGGGAACTCCATGTAACCTTACTATTTCTTAGAAATATAAGTCTACTACATGTGTTACATTATTAGTCTTGTTGTAAGGCATAAAATGTGCCATTTTTGAAAATCTATCTACTACCACAATAATAGAATCTTTACCCCTTTACATCCTTGGTAAACCTAATATGAAATCCATGCTAACACTTTCTCAAGGTTGAGCAGACACTGGTAAAGGAGTATATAAACTCTTATAGAAGAAACTATTACTTTTTTAACAAGTTATATATCTTCCTATAATAGCTTATACTATTTTTTATCATCTGTGGCTAGTAGAAGTTTTCTTGTGGTATTTCCATGATCTTATGAACTCCAAAATGACCAGATATACCCCCCTCATGTACTTCTTTAACAAGTAAATCACATACACTAGAATGGGGTTATTAAGTTTGAAGAGACACTGATCTTATAGTAAATAATTACCACAACTACCATTATTTTTGCACATACTATAGATATCAACAAGATCTTCATCTTTATCATACAGTTCCTTTAACATCTAAAATTCTAATAACTTAACATCTAACATGACTAATATCATAGATCTACAAGACAAAGCATCTGTCACAACATTTTCTTTACCATTAAAATGTTTGAGAGAAAGCACTAAGGATTGTAAGAAAGTAACCCATTTTGTATGCCTTAGACTAATATTCTTTTACCCATGTAAATATTTCAAACTCTTATGGTTTAAATGCAAGACAAATGGCTTAGGCCTTAGGTAATGACTCCATGTTTCTAGACTTTTTATGATGGCATAGAACTCTTTGTCATATGTGAATAGTTCAGTCTCACTCCATTTAATTTCTCACTAACAAAAATATAATAAATCATTTTTCTTGTGAGAGTACCGAGTCAATAAACATGCGCCAGGTACTAACCTTTTTAGAGACTAGTAATGCAGGTACACAACATGGACTCATGCTTTCCATCACATACCCTTTTTCTATGGGCTCTTGTATTTGCTTTTCTAAATCCTTATTCTCCTCTGAATTACATCAATATATAGACATATTAGGCAAGGACACACCAATAATTAAATCTATGCATTTTTTATTCTCCTCTTATGTGGTAATCCAGATGGTAATTAATTAGGAAAAATTATCATGATACTCATCAAGGAGTTTATCTAATTGAGGATTATCATTATATCTCTCCCCTTTTAGATATTATTTCATAACCAGAACATAACAACTTCCTTCTTCTTGAATACATTTAACTATAGACTTTTCGTGAAAGAATAAATTCTTTTTATTCTCAACTATATTATCACTTTTAGAAATTTTAAGTTTATGCTTCTTATCCTTTTTAACTAGATATTCATTAATAATATCATTATGAATAACATTTATGTCATATTTCCATGGTATACCTAATAAGATTCCGCATGTATCCATAGGTAAAACATCACATAACACCTCATCATGGTATGGTTTATTTTATTACCTCAACTCCTTTTTCCTTATTCAACCATCGAAGAGAATAAGGCTTTAGATGTGGTGTATTTTTCAACTCTAAATCCATAACCATCCTCTCATTGGCTACGTTGGTATAAGATCCACTATTAACGATAATATGACAAACCATATATCTTACTCCCCCTTTTGTGTTAAATATCTCCTCCCTTTGAGTTGGGTGCCCAGTAGCTTGTACTTGAAGTACTCTTTCTAGGACATAAAAAGCACTCTCTTCTTCCTCAAACTCACTATAAGATTCCTCAAAAGACTCAAATTTAGGATCTACCTCACATGTCTTCATGGCTTCAATCTCTTATATTGATAATACCCCTTGATTAGGACATTCGTGAGCAAAGTATCCATTCCCTCAAAATTTAAAACATTTCCTAGTAGAGAATTCATTCAATTTATTTTTGCCATTTTTCTCTCTAGTAATTCCTTGTTTTGTATCAATATTGGTAGAAGTTAGAGTACTCATTCCAAATATTGTTATTTTAGTAGTACTTTGTATATGGATTACTTTGTTTAGCATGAGGCTTAGTGGACTTAATTTGTTTTTGAAATGCCCCTAAAACATAATTTTAAGAATTTTAGTTAAATAAGGATTTATTAGAAAAATTAATTATTTTTATTAAAATAAAAAGGAATTAATTAGAGCTAATCAAGAGGAAAATAATAAATATTTTAATTAGGAAAAAATTGGGTATTTTTCTAATTAAATTGGAATTTAGGAAAAATCTTTCAAAATCCTAAATTAGCCAAAAAAGGAAATTTAATATTATTTTTAAATATCCCAAATTGCCAAAATAATTCAAATATCCTAACCCACCTATTTTTCTTTTTCTCTTTTTCCCTTTTCCTTTTTCTTTCTTTCTTTTCTTTCTCCTTTTCTTCCTTTTTCCTTCTTCTTCTTTTCTTGTTCTTCCTCCTTCTCGACTTGGGCCTGTCCATGGTCCAATTATTTTTTTTATTTCTCCTTCGGAACCCAGCATGTTGTGTTTTGGCCTTGTTCTTAACTTTCACCGGTTCGGTTCACTCTTCTTTTTTTTTTCCTTTCTTTTTCTCCTCAGCTGCCTGGTCCATGCACACCCCTCTTTATCCTTCTTCTTCCTTCTTCCCTCTCCTGTTGACCTACAACTGCCCGAAGATATTGTTGCCGGCCACGCCTAATGTGACCGGTAGTTTCTCTCCTCTCTCCTCCCCCTGACTCGCCAGCCACGTTGATCCAACCCACTTTCCTTCCTTCTCGCGCATGACCTCCTCTTTCATGCACAACCACCCCTGCCACGATTGAATTGCGCCGGCCTATCATCACCGGCCGGTGCCCTAATCTACCTGCTCTATTCTCCCATCTTCCCTTCTACCTTATCCTCTCCTTTACCCCTATAAATACCCCCATAACCAGCCTTGGTCAAGTCTTTTTCCTGAAACCCAAAATTTTTCTCCCTTTACGCCGCCGCCCAATTAGACACCATCTTCGTCGCCGTCATCCAACACCGCCATTTGAACCACCCACATAAACACTCCCTGCACCACCCTCTAACTAACTACACCTCCCTTCTCCCTCGATTTGCCTTGCATGAGCCACCCGGCCGTGCAAAGTAACCTTCTTGGCCAGTCCTTCCTTCCACCTCCACCGCCCTTCGCACCATTGTTAGCCACCTCTCTCGCCGTAACCACCGCCTCCTACACCTCCCAACCTGCTCCGTAGACTCCCCTCTACCTTCCCATACCCTTCTTTTCCTCTTCCTCCCTTTCCTCGCCCCTTTCTTCCTTTCCTTCCCCTTCGGCCACCACAGCTGCTGCCGTGTGTCACCACCTTTGGCTGCGCCACCATCCTCATTCTACTCCTCTCTATCTAAGAAATCATAAGCACCTCAACTTCCACCCTCTTTCTCCCTCTCTTTTTCCCAGCACTCAATTTTTTCTCTTTTCTTCTCTTTTTTTGGCTACTGCCGGTGCTTCCTGTCACCACCAACCCAAGGTGGTACGCTAAACCCTCTCAACCCTTAAACACTATTTATACAAGCTTTATTTATTTTATTTTGTTACATTTCCATTATTTTGAATATATTATTATTATTATTTATTATTATTATTATTATTATGTATTATTATTATTATTACAAATGTTTTTATTATTATTGCTATTAAGGGCCGAAGCCCTATTCTATTTTTATTTCAGTTATATTATTATTATTGTTGTTGTTGTTGTTGCTATTATTATTATTGTTATTATTATTATTATTATTATTATTATTATTATTATTATTATTATTATTATTATTATTATTATGATTAATGGTAATTTTATTTTTTCAAAGTAGGGTTGAAACCCTAATTTACATTATTTTCAATTTATACTATTAGTATTATTATCAATATTGTTATTATTATTATTATTATTATTATTATTATTATTATTATTATTATTAGTAGTAGTAGTAGTAGTAGTAGTAGTAGTAGTAGTAGTAGTAGTAGTAGTATTAGTATCATTATTATTATTAGGGTAAAATCTTCAAATCTTATATTATCATCTTTTACAATATTACTATTATTACTTTTATCTTTAGCAAAATTAGTAATTAGTGTTTGTTATTACTATTATATTATTATTATTTTATCCAAAACCCTAATCTTAGAATAAATTAGAAAATAATATTATTTTTAGTAGGAGGGAACCTAATCTTTAGTTTTTCCCTCTTATAGGTGAGACTAGTCAAAGCCCTAAGGAGGCGTAAGAGCGTGCTCCAAGACCGGTGTCGTATTAGGTAAGGGTGTAGCTAAGGCCTTATGTATGTTTATGTGCCTTATATGCTTTGTATGCCATGTATCATGATGTGTTAGGTATATTATGCTTATTGTTATAACTATTTCATGTGTAGTGCGGCATGGAGTTGAGGTATGCTTATCTACTTTCATATGGCATGTGTTACTATGTATATGTTGTGGAATGTGATGTAATGCGTGATGACCTTTTAAGATATACATGTGAGGATGTTTAATATGGTTTGGTGGGGTGGAAAGGATGAAAAAGGAACATGGGGAAGTAAGTTGACCTAAATATTTTAATGGTCCATGAGTGGATGAGTAAGAAAAAGGGATTTTAAATAAAATAAAAGAGTGGAAGAATCTAGTATTTCATATAGAAGAATCTAGGATTTGCATGGGAGTCTAGGGTTTTCCATGAAAAAGTTCAAAGGTGTGCATGGGAAGGTTAGCGTCTGCATGGGAGTAAAATTTACGTATGAAAAGTTGACTTGGGATGTAAGGAAGGTAAGGGAAGAGTTGTTTGGGTGTTTGGAGGCTTTGGGTGAAAAATAGTACGTGGGACAGTATAAGGGTATATAGGAGACCGAGCTAGGGTTTGGGGGAAAACCCTAATATGAGAAGGTGGTAAAAGAAGAAATAAATGAGGGTGAGTGGAGTACAAGAGGATGATGGAAATTATCAAGTAAGGATGAGCATGATTGGCATGGAAAAATAAGAAGTGGAATGTGAGAAATGGAGGGGTGACATATGGACATGAGGAAGCTAGGATTTGGTGTGGCCACTTAGGGTTTATTGTGGCTACTTAGGGTTATGTGATCACACGTGTACTTGGTGAGTAAAGTGTGATGATGAGGGTGGAATATGAAGGTTGTAATGTGTGGAGTGTTAAAATGAGTTGGGTTGTGTAAGGTAGAGTAGGATGGGCCACATAGGCCTAAATTAGGGTTTCGAGGCTAAACCCTAGAGCGAGGCAGTGAGTGGACTAGAGGTGAAAAGTAGTGGTGATGTGAATCAAAGGGGAGGGAAGAAAGCAAGATCTAATACCAATGGATAACTGCGTTGGTGTATTGAAATTACAAGAATCAAATCGGTTTAGATGAATTAAACTAAAATAAAATTGCAGGTTGGAATGTTGAATGAGTTCGAAGGTTGAAGTTGCATTCAACTTCGAACAAAGAATGTGGAAGAAATGCCCGGCACTTCTAGGTATCTACTATTCCAAAGGAGAGACAAACAAGTTCTTAACTTGGTAATTCTTATTCAAATGATCTTCTTTCTTTCAACTTATGCGTGTACAAGGGTATATATAGGGAGGGAGAGTAACCGGCACAATCAAGGCTTAAACTAGCCAGTTTCTTCCCTTAATTCAAGCTAAATTATCCTATTTGGATTAATCCCATATAATGCCTAATCTCAATCATAATATCATTGTCTCAATGATACTAATGACTAACATTACAAAGCCACACAATCAACTATGATACATACATGAAATTACATCAAACCCTCGCTTACATAAAATACACTTAGGGTTTACAACAAGTTTAATATATCTAATGATAATCATCACCATATCTTCTTGTTGTAAAGTGTCATCCCATGTATGCCATAGTCTTGCATGCTTTGAATGCTTGTACACCTTAAGGTGTGTTAACATCTTCTCCTTGAAAATATGTAACATACCTGCAAGAATATCTTGAATTGTTTTCAATACCAAGCATAGACATATTATCAAGAACATTTAATATGATTGGATCCAATATTAAGAAAGCTAATTCTTCCTTAACTTGAGAATTAATAGAAATATGAGAATCATTAGATGCTCCTACATCAAGTGGGCCTTGACTCATATACATGGGAGATGGGCTCTAGGGTGAGCTAGGGTAAGGAGGAAGTGATGTTAGGTCAAGATAGGAGGTGCATTAGTCTCAAGATATGGGATGGGCCTTCTTAGAAGGATAAGTGTAGAGGGAGTTAGTAATGTATGTCTAGGGTGAAATCTATTGAATAAGGAACTGTAAGACACTAATCATGTAAATTGGAAGATTATTGAGCCGGGCCTAGACCGATCCACTGGCATAATAGTGGCCAGGTGTCGGGGTGTCCTAGAGACCGATCCACTGGCGTATAATAGTGGTTAGGGCATGTTGCCCTATATGTGGTTGATCCACTGGCTATAATAGTGGGGGATCTCAAGCTCAATAAAATAAATCCTGAGTTTGCTAAGACACATAAAAGACATTAAGTACTTATAGTGGAACACCATGCGAGTAGAGGCCAGACCGATCCACCGATGTATAATAGTGGTTAGGGCGTTTCGTCTTATAAGTGACCGATCCACCGGCTATAATAGTAGTTAGGGCATGTTTCCCTATAAGTGATTGATCCACTGACTAAAATAGTGGGGTTCCCATACTTGCATGGATTTGATAAAAAGTATGGTGTGAAATGACTATTGATAAGAGATTAATTAATTAATTAATTAATCCAGATTATAAATGGGCCTTTATGTATTTACTTGAGTGCTCATATGCTATTACGTTATCATGTTGGATTATATGCTTTTGTATCAGTCTTAGTGTGCGATTACCTTACTCAGTATGTGGTGTACTAACCACTCATTTTATGGGTATTGCTCATCCCACGAGTAGAAGACCCTTTTGACTTTATGTAGGTGGGTGATGCTTATTTTGATGCCTTCGATGTTCATGAGGCATTAGGCGGGGCTGAGTGTTGAGTATGGACTTGGCACAAGGATCGAGAGTGGCGTCGATGGACTTTCCATTTATGATTTTCTATCTTTGTTTTAGTTTCCTAAGACATAACTTTTATCATCTGTAAACTTATTTTCTCTTGAGAAATTTTGACCGTATATGCTGAATTACGACTCTGATTTCACACTCTGAATTCTATTTTATAATCATTTGATGCTTAATTGAAGCCTTATTTAGTTTTGATGTATATTGATTATTAAATTCCTTTTAGCCTTAGCACTTAGTACTGGAATGGTTGGAGTGAACTGGTCTAGTACTAAGTGTGGCAGTGACATCCCCAGAATTCATAGGTTTTAATTTAAGTGCTTCCATTTTAAAAAAATATATATATAGTAAATTTTTGGGTGTTATAGTTTTTCAAAACTTAGAAAATTTTTAATCATTTCATATAAAGAATCATAAAGAAAAGTTTATACCTTGTCTAAAATTATCTTGTTAAGGCTTCCTAAGAATCTAGCACAATTTTTTTCTTTCCTTCCATGGACATCACACACTAGTGCCAACCTTTCAAATTTCCTAACGTACTCTTCGACACTTAGTAATACCAACCTAAAAGTAGTTAATTTAATGTATTTATCTTGTTCATACTCCTTAGGAATAAATTTCTTCCTTAGATACTTCTTAATTTTCTCTCAAGATTTTATCTTTGATTTACCCTCTTGTTTCCTAGTCATCTTTAGATTATCATACCATATTCTAGCAAAGTTCTTAAACTTGAGAGTAGCTAGTGTACACTTTTTCTCATATTGACAATCCTTAAACTCAAATATAGCCTCCACTTTATGTAACCACTCAATAAATGAGTCTACATCAAGTTTACCATCAAATTCGGGAAGATTAAGCTTAATGCCCTTATCCTCCTTTTGATGATACTTAGGTTGATGGTTATGGAGCTTTCTATTACTTCCACTCCACATAGAATCTTCATCATGTTCTATTCTTGAATGAATATACCTTCCTTTAGTTGGATTATTTGATTTAATTGCACTCTTAAATTTTCCCCCATAAAATTCTCTATGTTATTGGGTATTTTAGATCGAATCTTGTTCAACAAACCTAGGCTCTAACCTTTGTATTTGATTTTTTATGGAAGGTATTTATCCAAGTTGTGCACTAATGGCATCCAAATTACTGAAAATTTTTTGAATAGCTTCAAACATGGCTTGAAAATTTTGTTCCTCCTCCATGATTTGATTACCCCAAAACCACAGTCGAGTTTCTCTTAGGTTTTAGTTGACTAAAACTGAATCACTTCACCTCCACTATATTTTTCTTATTCAATTCTTGTAAAGTATTTTGAGTTCAATGAATCAAATAAATAATAATAAAAAAACTACAAATCAAAACACAAAAATGAGTATAATAAAATCGATCTTGCTAATTCTTATTATAAAATTATGCAAGTTTTGAAAAATCCTTTTCAAAAACACCGTACAATATTATGCATGCATTCGAATATATCAACCATAATTTTCATGTGGGGGAAAACAATAATTCAAACTTCACTAATTCCACTTGATAATATAACTCAACATTAGAACACACCAACTCCAAAACACAAGACTAAAAATAACAAACTATCCCATTAAGAGTGAATAGAACATGATGAACTCACATGTTCAAAATCAACCACACTACACGCAAAAATTTTTGCATGTAACTTCAACAAAAAAATTTTCTATTCTTATGTCGAACCTATCATGCATTATCATTTAAGATTTATGCAAGAACCATGCAAGATTATACTATCCCATTAAATATTCATGTGTAACATGAAGGCTTAACAAATATTCAAAAAGAACTCATCAAGATTCAAATAATTCTATCAAGAAGATTTAAGAATCTTACTTAAACTTCAATGGTGGTAGATTATGGATGTTGATACTTTGAAATTCTTATGCCCTTGTAATGTTTAATTCAATGCCTTCTCTGATACCACTTTTGATGTGGAATATTATCACCAAACAATCATCTACAACCAGTAACTTTTTCTTTGGAATTACAATTCATAGAAATGCCTCAAAACTTTGACTTCTTCAACTTGATTTTGATGATACTCGATATGCTTTTGTAGGGTGGCATAGATCTACTCCAAGATCTAATGTCTTCTAATGAGAAATATCCTATTTCTCAATAGAAAACTCCTACTACTCTCCAAAACACTCAATTAAAGAAGTAGAAGAGAAGAAGAAGAACACATACTGTCTCATGTAGCTCTCTCTCATTTCAAATGAACTTGATTCATATTATCCTTGTCTACCGAAATCAATGAGTACAAGTGTTTATATATGCATGCATCCATACAGGAATTTTCATCAATATTCCCAATAATCAGCACTTATTAATGAAAATAACCCCTAATTCATGGTACATGCATATATTTAAAGAGTTACATTGATAATTTACAAGTATTAAAAAGTATACAACAAAATAACTAAGCTACACAACTTTAATAATGTAATACATAGATGTAATCATATGTTGTTCAACTTTGTGTCTTGTAAAGCCTTGTAATTTCTTGCACTTTTTAAACCTTGTAATTTTATTTCCATCGCTTTATACATCAAAGATCCTCAATAACTTGAAATTCTTGCAAACATACACAGCACCTGCAAGAATCACTTGACAAAACATTAAAAGCATAGGAATTTTCAAGAACAATGGGTTTCATATCCAAGTATGCTAATTCTTCTTGTTCTTCATCATTTGAATAATAATATTGAGAGTGATCTAGAGATGCTCCTACATCATAAATCATAACACTTGGTGGATTGATTATAATTTTGCTATTCATGTTTGCAATTGCTCGTAGGTTATGGTAAGTATGAGAGAACCAATGGGCAATGAACAAAGTATATTTATTGATAGTAAGATACGTTCAAGTGTTCATGGAATAGGTTCATGTAGACTAGTTCTCTTTGGTGGTCATTTATTAATTCTATAAAATACATTTTATGTTCTATATTTCAATACAAACTTGATTTTTATTTCAAGACTTGCATTGTTTGGATAGTCATTTAATTTCAAAGATAATTCCATTACTTTATTTGATGAAACAAATCATGTTGGGAATGGTGCATTGTTTGAAGGTCTTTAATCTATTGATTTCATGCTTGATTATTCTAATTTTGTAATTAATTTGGATATTGGTTCAAAAAGTCACTTTATAAATGAGGATTCATCAATGCTTTGACATAGAGTACTTGGTACTCTTGATTTTCCTGACTTTAGCACTTGTATAAATTGTATAAAGGATAAACAAACAAAAAATTATAATAAATGTGCCAATAAGAGTTCTCTGCTACGTGAGATTATATATATAGACATATGTAGTCCTTATATGGACTCACATAGTCATAAATATTTCATCTCATTCATTGATGAATACTCACGAGACTTGTATATCTAGTTGCTTAATAATAATCATGAAGTGTTAGATCCTTTTAAAGTATTCAAAGTTAAGGTAGAGAAATAATGTGTTAAGTAAATTAAAATCTTGAGCTTTGATAGAGGTGAAGAGCACTATGGGAGATACACTAAGGATGGATAAGCACTTGGTTCATTTCCAAAATCTCTTGAAGTGAATGGGATAGTTTCCCAATACATTATACTTGCTTCATCAAACTAGAATGATGTAGATACAAAAAGAAACTAATTTTTTTTAGATATGGTGTGGCGTATGCTTAATAACTCCAATCTTTCTAGATCTTTGTGGAATAAAGAAATTAAGGTGATAATATATATTTTAAACTGAGTTCCTATTAAAGTAGTGTTTAAGACTCCATTTGAGCTTTTTAAGGATTGGAAAGAAAGTTTAAAACAGATGAGAGTTTTGGTGATTTCCTTTTGAATTAAGAATTTATAATCTATAAGAAAGGAAGATTGACCCAAGAACCATTTGAGCTTTATAGATTTTATTGTCAATCATATAACACTAGATTTTTGAAGTCGAGAAATGTCAAATTTCTTTAATGTGATTTAATTAATGGGAGCAAAAATATCAGGGATCTAGCTCCTAAACCTACTCATTCAGTTAAAGAAGCTTCCACTTTGTGTGATAGAGTGAATTTTGTTCACCGTGAACTTCCAGTTCTAGTCATGGTTAAACAATAAGTCAATGAGGCTCCACATGATGCTAAGATGAATCCAGTAGATCAGATTATTTAGAAAATTTTTGAAGTTGTTGAATAACCAGTTAGTGAGTAAGCTCCTCTAGAGGATGCTAAGCCAGCATTAAAAAGATTCACTATGGAAAGAAGGCTCTAGAGGATACATTATGCTGAGATAAATCTGGTAGATCATAATAGTTATTAGGTATAGATGACCTTCTTTCCCTTGTCGATCTTCTTAAAGTTGGCTTAACTTCCTTTGGAGGAGCTTACTCAATAACTAGTTGTTCAACAACTTCACAAATTTTCTTAATAATGTAATCTACTGGATTTATGTTAGCACCATGGGGAACCTCATTGACTTGTTATTCCAATAAGAAATTACTCATTGAATAATTTGATTGTGAAATTTATACTATTGATGATCATGAAACCTTTTCACATGCTATAAGTAGTTTGGAATTTGAGTTATGGCATGATGCCATGAAGAAAGAGATGAATTCTATGAAGGTCAATGAAATTTGGGACCTTGCACTGTTACCTTATGGGGATAAGCTTATTGGTTATAAGTGGGTCCTTAAGAGTAAGAGAGATATATATCAGAAAACATTGATAGGTAAAGGCTTGACTAGTTTCTAAGGGGTTTACTTAGAGAGAGGAAGAGTACTACAAGGATACCTTTTCTCCTATATCCGCTAAGGATTCCATACACATAGTAATGGAATTAGTAGCTCATTTTAATTTTGAGCTACAATAGATGTATATAAAAATGGAATTTTTAAATGTTGAGCTTGAGGATGAGGTATTAACAAAAAAACCTAGAGGGTTATCCTCTCATAATGGAAAAAATATTGTATGCACGCTTAAGAAATCTGTATATGGATTGAAACAAGCTTCCCGACAATGATATCAAAATTTTCATGGTGCCATTTCCTTATTTAGATTTGAAGAGAATGCTATGGACCAGTGTACATATATCAAGTTTAGCAGAAGTGCGTTTTATTTTTTTTATTTTTTATATGTAGGTGTAACACTCCTAAAATTCAATCTTAAAAAATTTCATGGGAGTAAGGTTTGTTTTTTGGTTTTATATGTAGGTGGTTGAGCGATGCTGGAGGTGGCTGAACAAAGGCAACATGACCTATTGCCATTACCTATCACTATTTCTACCTCTCGTTGGTGCTAATGATCATGCTGGTGTGCTAGAGCTCCTGATAGGCGAGGTGGTGGTGGTATGGTTGCACGGCAGGTGGTGAGGTGGTGTGGTGGTCGAAGCAGAGAAGAGGAGATGAGAGTACAGAAGAGGGAAGGTCGGAAAAATAGTTAAATTTAAGGTCTAAAATATTTTCTATGGATAAAATCATAAATAAGTTACAAAAATAATTTTAATTACAAACTTTGTAAAGATCTTAACGACCTTGGAAAAATAGTTAAATTCAAGGTCTGAAATGTTTTTTGCAGATAAAATCATTAAAATGATTCAACTATTTTAAAGGAAATTTTATAATTTAAATAATATATTTTGTTAACTAAATATAGCTCCAAAATAAAGTCATAATCATATGACAAAGTTATAACAGAAAAGAATCTAAAATATTAAATATCAAAATACAATAAATAATGGAAATATATATTTTTAAATCGAAAACAAAATCATATGAATATAATTAAATTATGGTCATGAACAAACTTATCTAGAATGATCTGCAACAACACTAATTAATTAAATTCTAATATGGTTTCAAAATCACTGATGAGACCATAAAACAAATCTTAATTAAAATAAGTAAACTTTTTTATTTATCAAATCACACTAATAAAATCATTAAGGTTAATTAAATTAAATTCCAAAAATACAAGGTATTATAAGAGCTGACATTCTATTTGCATGTTATGATAAAGAGATATTATATGAGGTGAAACATTTTCATTCTAACAAATTTGATATGAATGATATGGGTGATGCATCTTATATTATTAGCATTAAGATTCATCAAGATAGACCCCCCAAGGATGTTAGGACTATCTCAAGACACATACATTAATAAAATTTTAGAAAGATTTAGGCTAGTACATTGTACACCACGTGTGGCACCTATTGTCAAGAGTGACAAATTGTAGTTAAGTCAGTGTCAAAGAATGAATTAGAGAGAGATTGGATGGAGAAAATTCCATATAGTTATGTTATTGGAAGCCTTATGTATGCTTAGGTTTTCACAAGATTTGACATTGCCTATGCTGTTAGGGTATTGGGATGTTACCAGAGTAATGCATGAGTTGACCACCTGAAAGCTATAAAGAAAGTTATGTGGTATCTAAAGGGAACTAAGGACTACATGCTCATGTATCATCATGTTAAGGATTTGGAGATGGTAGGCTATTTAGATGTATACTTTGCTAGTTTTATAGATCCACACAAATATACTTCTAGATTCATTTTCCTACTAGCCAGTGGAGCAATAACCCAAAAAAGTAAAAATTAGGATTACATAACCACTTCTATAAATGGGTGTTGAACTCTTCTCATCGCTTGAAACCACAAAGCATGTTGTATGGTTATGAAATTTCATATTAGGTGTTAGGATAGTGGATTTACTTTCTAGAATTTTGATGCTTAAATGTGACAATTCATATATCATTTTATCTCAATAAACAACAAAATTGGTAGCCATGCCAAGGATATAGACATCAAGTACTTTAAGATAAAGGAAAATGTTTCAAAAAGAGAAGTGGTTATGTAACCTATAGGTACCGATTGTATGTTAGTCGATCCTTTAATTAAGGCCATGCCACCAAGTAAGTTTAAGGATTACATATGTAATATGGGTATTGGATCCTCTATGTGATTGTATTGGTATGATACATAATGCCGTTCTTAAATAAAGCTATGTTTCTCATTTGATTTGCATACATATGGTTTATTGAGAAACAATACATTAAGTGAAGGAACTTAATTAAAAATTAGGTTTATTCATAAAGTTAAAGTCGTGGGTGGAATTAGTACATTGTGATACATTTAAGTTTATTAAATACCATCCAATATTATTAGTGGGAGAATGCTAATTTATTTTAGTTGTATAAAATTATTGTTCTTATTTTTATAAATAAAGTAATATATATATATATATATATATTAACCCTCGGTGTAATCCATATTAAATTAGATATAAAGACTTTGGCTATAACGTTTATATTACATGGTGATATGTTAGTAATTAAGCCTAACCTTAATCTCTCTATCTAATTCTTGATGGTAGAATTAGAATTAAATAAGTATGGATGTGCTGAACAAATAAAGGAGATAATTAAATGAATTATTTAATTATGTATCTCAAATTTTTGATTTTTAAAATCAAGAGGGAAAGTAAAGAGTTTGTTAAAATAATTAACTCTCCACCTTTTTTCATGTAAGAAAATAACACAAATTGTTATGCAATATTCTAATAAATAGTGGTAGTTCCATACACACACACACACACACACACATGTATAGAAGAGGATGAAGAGAGGCTAGATTTTATTCTTCCATTTTTATATGATTTTTGTGGGAAATCAAAGAAGAAGAAGAAGAAAGATAAATTAGGTCCCTATTCCCATTCCTTGTAAGAAACATACACCATCATATTGAAGAAAATAGGAAGTGAAACTAAAAAATTATATTCTGTTTAAGTATCAATTAAAATTTTGATGAAATTAGTTTTGTAAATGACCAGAGTTAAATCTCTAATGATCCTTAACAAACCTTATATACTTAAATTAAGCATATTAAATGTGTGTATTGTGTGTAAGGGTTTAGCACATTGTCATTGGATTTTGCATAAATTATATGTATTAAGTGTTTCTTATAATTAATACCATTATATTCCATCTAATAGTCCTTTTAAAATGCTTTCTACATCCTAATGAGTACTCATACCTTATGAGAGAGGTAATATGGCAATTAATGGAAAGGTCAAGCATAGAGATAACACTTGTCTTGTCAATTTTTAAGTTGTTTATTTGAATGGGATGGTGAAAATAAGTTTATTATTGGATGGTCATGTGAGAAATGGGACAGGAGGCAATAGGGAAAAATGGATGTTACAAAATCATGCTCATATAGTCGGTTAGTGTAATAAGTATTAATGGTTAAATATACTATTCATCTTCTTAGCTTTTTGGTAATGTATCTCCTTTGTGATTAAGAAGCTATTTTAATGTGGAATTTCTGTTTGAATATGAGTATGATATAGATGAAATTGGATGCAATATGGTGGTATAGAATCTTGAGCTGCGAAATTGGACCATATGGTGCTATCAAAGCTGTTTGATTTCAACTTTACTTTTTAGACTTTTATTTTAGTCATGCTATCTTCTGGTTGGATAACATTCGAAGTTTTCTAGGGTATGATCACTTAGCTTATTTTGCACCATTCTTTTGCGATCCGTTAGAAGTAGCATATAGAAAAGCTAATTGATATTGGCGATTTACGCAATTTGAGATGGTAATTTGAACTGGTAGTATATTCAAAAACAGTGTGAGAGCTACCTAACATTATAACTTGGAAAATAGAATCCTCACCAATGACTTCATGGGTCATATTTGAAACAAATTTCTTAATAAAAATTGAATTCTTGTTGCTAATATTAGGTGTTGAGTTTTGGAATTCTTCTTAGTGTGAACTGTTGTAACATTAAGTAAGTATCCCAATTTCCATACTAATAGATTTAGTGTGTGTCAAATTCTTAGAACCACTACTATAGCTGTGACTATGTAGCATCTACTGTAAAAAGGATAGATTTGTATTAATATTTATTTTTTGAGGAGATGGATTGCTGATATTATTGACATATGTTTGTGTGGTTTGTTCAATTAAATCCTCTTACACATTAAGAAACAATGTAGGCATCAAATGTGTTTTGCATCCTCTTTATTATTTTTAATATGTTTCAATAATTTTTAATGCAATTTTAATACATTATTTTATCAAGCTTTCACCACAAAAATATTGATCTTTCACCATAATTGAATCGATATTTCAACAGCGTTGGGTTAAATCTTTGACCATATAATATGATAAATGCTTCACCATACATAAATTAAATTTTCACTATAATTAAACCAACCATTTATCATAACTAAGCTTTTTTTTAAAAAAAAAATTTAGATGATCTTTTACCTTAGAATATAATCAAATGTTTCATCATGCATGAGCTCACATTTCGCAAGACTTGAACTTATTTTTCACAGTATTTGTACGTAAATTTCACCCTTATTCAATTAGAAAAATATTACTCACTATTTTTCACTATCATTGTGCTTGTAGTGACTGAGACACATATATAATTATTTGTACTTCTCCATACCCCTTATGAATTAAAAAATTTATATGATATGTTTATAAAGTATATTTGGAAGTCAGGAAGGGTACATAATGGAGAAAAATCAAAGGGTAGAGAATATGGAATGAAAACCTAACAAAATAGTCAAGCCATAGCTAAATACTCCTGAAAGGGGGGGGACACGAGTTATGTTGACCCCCAGTTTTCTCTACAACATGATTTTTTCATCCAATCTTCTGTGTGTGTTTTTATTAGTTTAGTAAATTTTAGGTCATTTATAAGACTATATAAAAACTCTTTTATATGGAGTTATCATATTTGTGTATAATAATTCACACGGGGTGTGAGAGGAAAAAAATTAGGACAGTTTCTTACATGAGTACATCTAAAGATTATATCTAGAAAAATCTTAGTTGGGAATGGGGTTCATTTATTGATCCACTTAAGAAGATTATTTTTGATTATCTTTGTGAGAAAAAGTATACAGAGAGTGTGCTTAATTTTTTTTATTTCTATCAAGGATTGTAATAAAAATTAAGTTTTTCCATTTTGATTCTTGAATCCATTTTGTATAATTGTCATTTATTATCATCAATTATCCCAACAAATCATAAGAGTCGTCATTGGACCTTCATAAGAAAATCCTTATGGATAATGTAGTTGTAAGAGCATCTTTAAACTGCAAAAATAGAATAAGGATAATGTGAGGGTTTGGGAAATGTTTCATCCACTTACATTTGGCTACATTTCAACCTTTTGAAGATCTATACAAATTTAGTAAGTCTTATTTTAAAAAAAGTTAAAAAAATATTATTACGTAGCTAATAGTTATAATCATCGAAGCATACACAATATGCCTTGGATTAAGAAAGTGCTTTGGTCTAAACTTTATCTTTCCTAGTAACTTTACTTTTTTTTAAAAAAACTACTATTTTAGTTTGATTGTAACCATAAATAACAGTAAAATTCTAAAACATTTTATATACAATATTTGAAAATATAAATTATAATAATGAGAAAGTAAAAATACAAACCTACAAATATTAAATGAATTATTAAGTATAAATTTTATATTTTATACTAACTTAAGATACATAGAATGAACTTCAAATAATATGAGATAAAATAAATGAATGATACTATAGATTAGTTTAGAAAATGACATGTTTTGCCTCTAAGTCCATATAGTTAGAATTTAAGCAAAAATTTATAGATTTAACTTTTAACTAATGATTAACAAAAAACACTAAGTGCTCTCACATATAAAAAATGCCTAAAGCACCATTTAGGAAATCTATTATTGTTGGTGATACACTATTACAATTAACTTTGTTTAAAAGCTACTACTGCCTGTAATTCTAAATTCTTGTTATTTTACCCTTTGTATACTTATTAAGAAAGTGTGAAAATTTTCAACTATATTCTTATTAAATATAACTATTTAAATGATGTTTATAGTAGGAAACAGTTAGCGTGTGCTTGGATAACTTGTTTTTGGATACGACCTCTTTTTTGACCAAAAAACTTTTAAATGTATTTTTTTATTATTTGGATAAGGATCTTAGAAGTATTTATTTTTTCAAAAGCTTGTTTGAGTAGCTTTTGAAATAAGCTCAAACTTATATCTTTTAACTAGTTTTGCTAAACATACCTAAATTCTACTTTTTTAATTGTAAAAAGTTGAAATTCCTAAACTAACTGAGTAGTTATGTAAATGAATATTGATCTTTTAAATTCTTATCAACTCTAATTAAGGATATAACCACACTTCATTCTTTAGTTATGGGTATACCTGAAAATCTATACTCATTATATTATATCTATTAAAAATATTATATATTTGAGAAAGGACAATAATATTTGGGTGGAGTGCATAATAATATAGTAACTAGTATTATGCCCATGTCATGCATGGTTATAGATTAGAAATATATCATGATAAATGATAAAATGAGTACTATTTTTTTTAATTATAAAGTGTAGTAAAATTGTTCATACTAATAATAATTTAATAGGTAGTGTTAAAGGAAGGAGGGGGAAGCTAAAATATAAAATTTTAAATTAACAAATTATCTTATCATTTTTATCATATATCTTGACAATATATATATGTATATTCATTTATTTATCTATATATATATATAAATGATAATATTTTATCCCTAATTTTATAGACCATAAGATAATTCAATGTTTTTAGACATTTAAATACAAATTGCAAAGGTAGTAACATGGAAAAAATACAATATATATATATATATATATATATATATATATAATATTTCAATAAAATTATACAAAAATATAATTTTAGAATAAGTATTACTCATATTTTAATATAATACTTGAATAACTTTCATTATCTAAACCATTGATAATTTTAGAATAATATGAATAAAATATAGATTTCAAATTTATTACTAATTCTAATGAAAAAATAACTTTTAAAAATAAAAATTGTTAAAATAAGTTATTTTTGCAAATAATAATAATAAAATATTAGTAAGTGTGGGCATTTTATATTTTAAATTATTATTTTTAATCATAAATTAATTTATTATCTTCAAAATTATTATGTATTTTTAAATTATTACTAAATTTATTTTTTAATTTAGGTAAAGCTAAACTAATTCTTATAAAGGCAATTTATATTTTTTAATGCTTCAACTCATATTTTTGTTGAAGTTTAAATTAATTTAGTATAATACCTATTTCCTTAAACCTAGTTTTATTGAATAATTTACCTCATTTACAATTTTTTGTTATTCCAGACTTTATTTATGATCCCATTCTTTCAAAATTTGGATATTCAATCATTCATTTTATTAAACTATGATAAAATTCATCTACACGATTTGACAATTTTCCTATTTTTACTCTTTTAAATTCAATTTTTTATATATTTAGGTTTATAAAATTATTACACACATTACCCTAATTATTTTTATTTTTTTGGTGTTATTTGTTATTTTTCTCTATAAATATTCATTATTTGAAATGCTACACAATCAATTACCTAAATTTTATTGTGGTAAACCCTTTGCCCTCTTCCATGTATGTTGGTAAGCCCTTGATTGTGAGATTAGATTTGATAGCTTGTATTCTTTTACTCAACCAAAATATTAACAATAATCACTCTAATAAATTTAACTTGGAAAAAAAATGTCATTGCTAAATTTATTTTTAGGAACAAAAATTGTATTTTTGGCAATGATAAGCCATCATGATGTATTTATGCATAACTAAAGGTATTTAGGCATAATGTTTACCAAGGAAGAAAAAACCAAGTTTTTTACAATCATCAAGGGGATACATAATTTCTAAGGAATAAATAAGAGGTTCTAATCCATAGCAAACAATAATAAAATGTTAAGGTTAGTTTCTTAAGATTAGGATAAGAGTTAAGGAAGAAAATTGTGATTTGGTGACTTTTAGAGTCCAAAAGTATATGAATAAATCAAAAATTGATATGAATAATGATGGAATAGTTTTGGATCATATTTAGCAAAAGAATACTAAACTAAGATGATCTCCAAATCTTTGTGAAACTCAAATAATTGAAAGAGCTTTCTGGGGCTTAAAGCACACTGGAAAGATAAATAGTATCATATTGCTAATAGCTTGGTTTTATAATTTGAAAAAAGCCTAGGAGACTAAAAAAAAAACAAAACAAATATGATCTCAAATATTCACACGAAAGAAGTGTCTCCAAATATTTCATAGGCCAAAGTTCTTGTAGAAGTCTTATGAAACACAAATCTATAGGAAACAACAAAAAGTCCTAAACAAAAAATTTCAAAAACACAACAAAGGTTTTAAAACTCTTAAAAGATGTCATAAAACATTAAAATAAGGAAAATTGACATCCACCAATACCAATCCTAAATAAATTAGATTTCATAAGAGAACGGGGCATTATATGTGCTTATATTATACCAATATTATGCTTATATTTCATTGTGGTTATGCTTATATTCCATCATTCTTGTGCTAATATTTTATCATTTTTTTGTTGATATTCACCACGTTTCTACTTCATTATTATTATGATATGATTCATCATTACCATGCTTTTATTTCTCCATTTGTTTGCTCATGTTTCACTCTTTTTCCATCGATGTTTACTATACATGTATGTCACCATTATTATGTTATGTTTTACCATTTTTGTATTTATGTTTTACCATCATTGTCCTTATATTTTACACATATTTTATTTCATCATTATTGAAATTATATATGCTTATATTTTACCCATTATTTTCATCATTGTTGTGCATTTTCACCACAATTAATTAGATATATTTTTTTACCACCAAAGATGTTAAAGAAATGTTGTATAGAAATTGTATAATTCTTGTACTTATATTTTAGAATAATTTTTTTTTTATTTTAGAGGTATAACATCATAAGTTTCTATTAGATTTAAAAAAATACATTATGATATAATTATTTTATTTTTTATTGTCCAAATTAAAGAGATTCTATCCTTTAAAAATATAAAAAATAGTCTTATTTACAAAAAATGTCACTGCAAGACTACCCATATTATTCTATTAGAAATCAATTTCATTTTTATTTGAAAAATATCATGGTGTGGCCCATGATAGCATAGCTGTATTGCCTCAACATATACAATGTTGGTGAAACCAATCTCATATCTTTTTGCCGACATCTCATAAGGTTTGATTCTTCTAGTTATAGGCACATAACTATGTAGTGATCTTGAGGTGGATGCAATTCACTTAGCTTTTTTATCTACATAGTTTATAGTTATTTACTCGGAAAGTATCTCAATTTTCTCCCCAATTTTTCCATTAAATTCTTGATTTGTTGCTATAGAAGAGGTCACATATGTATATAGGTGCATACATGCAGTTGTAGCATATTTAAGTTCTTATCATAATCTCATTAGCCATAAAGACTAAAGAGCAGCCGTGTTCATGGGTAGAAAATATAATTAATTTAGACCTTTTTCAAAAAGATGACATAAATAAACAAAGTGCACCATTTCAAAACTTAGTAATTTTTAATTTTATAAGCTTAGTCTTTTATTCAAAATCTAATCCTTGATCCATAACTTAAATAAATTATCCTAATTATTTAATTATTTTTCTTTCATCTTGAACCTCACCCATAACTTGTTAAATTTTTTTTAATATATTACTCTAAACTAACCAAATTAAAAATTAAACACAATAATTCCACTTCTAGTCTAGCCTACCCTCTGCCATCTCTCTTTCCCACACAAGCCCTCTACTATCGTCCCATTTCCTTGCCACAAAACCCTCCCCATGTCTCCCTCTATTTTTCATGCAACACCAACACCTTCTTGCTCAAACCATTAATGCCACCTGCTACAAATGCTCAACCCCTCCATTTTGTTGAGATTTTTCCAACCTCACACTGTAACACCCCGATTTTTATGAACCGAAACATTTTATTTTACGGTAGAAGCATATAAGAAAAATATTGAGTATTGCTGCCATAATTGACATAAGTCTTGTTTACCCAACCATCCTTAAATCAATTAGAAAGCTAAAACTATTTATAGTAAAACAAAGAAATTATAAATGGAAGAACTTTTACAATATAATATGAGTTTAGAGGTTAACTCTGAATTACAATAATAAACTACAAACTAAGGGATACCATGGATCAAAAAGTCCTAAAAGGTATATGGGTCATACATCAATCAGATAGCATGATTCTATGCCCATAACCCTAATACCAGACTCACTCCTCCACATATAACTCATCAAAAGTTGCAAACTAGTCCAATTCATCAGCCTCGACCTATACAAATACATTTGGGTCATCTATTCTTAGGAATGAGTAGCACCCATAAAATGGATAATTAATATGCTACGTAGTGAGTAAGGTAACAATACAATTGAGCATGATTACACCTGATATAAAAATTCACATAAGAGAATAAGCGTACATAAGATAATATAAAACAATGCAGGTAAATAATGATTTCCATTCTCGCTATATAAATATATCATATTCTAATCTTTTATTTACGTTGAGTATAGGGACCCTACTATTCTTAAACAAATGGAACGGTCTGGAACACCTCTTAGGAATAAAATATCTAAGCCACTATTCTTATCCGATGGAACAAACTCAACACCTCTCAAAGCACAAATGCTCACGAGCAATTATTCTTAAACTGGTGGAAAGGCCTGAAGCACCTCTTAGGAATAAGATATCAAAGCCACTATTATTATTCGGTGGAATGGACTCAACACCTTGGTCCTGACTCACATAGTTTTTCACTTTAATTGATTAATATCTTTCAATTATTCCTTTATCTCTTAATTGTATATTTATTCACGTTGAGTATGGGGCCCTACTATTCTTAATCTAGTGGAATGGACTGATGTACCTCTCAGGGATAAGAAACCAGAGCTACTATTATTATCCAGTGGAATGAACCCATATAAACACCTCGACCCGACTCATGTGATCTTTCACTTTAAATGATTAATATCTTATTAGAGTTAATTGTGTATTTAAGATTATTAAGTGGGACACGTGTAATATACAAGAAATAAACTTAATAACATATTTAGGACCATATAATTATCTTCAAATGACCATAATACCCTTAGGAAGTTAAAAATTCTTATGTTCTCCCAACGTCTAATAAATCTCAATACCAATATAAATACATCTCTAATATCCATTCAGAACATAATCCTCAATTATTTACATAGATAACATATCAAACATTATACCAAAAGCATACTCTTGAGATCTCATTACTTAATATATCATATCACATGTCCAATAAAAGCACATACACATGCACATACATAGACACATAAAGTCCAAGCTACGATATGTGTCCTCACGAACAAAGATACCGGACTCTATGCACGTAATCCCATAGTTCCTCCTCCAAGATCATTGGAAAATCACCTAAAAATAAATAAGATAGTGCACAATTAGGCTTAAAGATTATAATCGAGGGAAAATTTAAGGTAAAAGAAGGTAAAAATGGAAATAACTCGAGTTAATGGGAAGCTTGTGTTGCATGGTAGTGTGGTGGAATGTTTGATGGTGCTTTGGTGAAAATTTGGTGGTTTTTAGATAACGTTTGGGGGTGAAAAAGAGGGTGGATGACTGAAATGGGGAGGCTACATGGGCGTGTAATAGGTGGTGTACACTCAGGTCGTGAGGTAAGATCCTACACGGGTAGGTTGTCCGAAGAGGCACGGTTGTGCTTGAGCAATGGATTTCTTAGAAAATAATGAACATGTGCCCATGACCATGCGAAGGCTATGTGTAAGCCGTGTGAGGGTGCATAGGCAAACCATACTAGTTTGCACGGGTGCGCAATAAGAAAAATTAATAGTGCACGCCCGTGCATGAGCTATGTGTCTCACAAAAACCCAACAAACGTGAGAAGAGAAGAAGAAAAAATGATAGTGGTTAACAATGATGACCAGTTACAATGAGAGGGAGTGATGGGGGGCCTTGGTGGTCAGTCCACTAGGCTCATTCCGGCACTTGGTAGGTGAGGTGGCGCACAGTGGTGATTGTGGTAGATTTCACATGAAATAGAGCAATAAAAGAAGAAGAAGAAGAAGAAGGAGGAGGAGGAGGAGGAGGAGGAGGAGGAAGAAGAAGGGTGGGTGGCTCGGGCAGTGGGTTTCTCGAAACAATTTGGGCAATAAATAGAAAACAAAATAAGGGAGAAAGAGAGATGAGAGTAGTATATACATGTATGTATATATGTGTGGCATGGTGGTGTGCTAATGGAAGGGATGCGGGGGGAGGATGGTGTAGCTATAAGGTGACAGGGGCACGAGGGATGACAGTGGCATAAGGGATTGGAGAAAATTTTCAATGGAAGAGATGGTTAAGAATGATGGTTGTGTGAAAATGAAGTGGCAAGAGGCAGTATGCAGTAGTTAATGGCAACAACAACAATATGAGAATTTTTAGGATGGGTAACCCTCCTGAAAAGTTTTGAAATTTTTTTAAAAATTTCTTGAAAAGTGGGTGAGTGAGGAAAAAGTAAATTAAAAAGACTCATGGTGATTTGTAGGGTTAGGTGATCAATTTAAAAGCACATCAGGGTAGCTCTTGCCTGGTCGTATTGACTCAAGGTATTAAAAATGGTGTTAGAGCAAATCCATAACCACGATCTGAACTTAGATTAGCTATTCAGTAGCCTAACGGGATAATTCTTAGATAGACTGTATTGAGAGAGTTAGTGGTCGAGGCACAATGAGGACGTTGCATTTGGTGATTGGGGGTGAATGTAATATCCCAAATTAAGCAGAGTGTTATATGAATTAATCTGGCTACATATATCAACATGGTATACTATCCTTTTAGTGACTCCATCCTAAGGACTCCTTAGTTACGTGTGCTGGTTGTGGATCAATTTTTAGGAGGGTGACTCTCTAAGGAAGCTTCGATTTTTTTTTTAAAATTTCTAAAGAAGTACATGAGTGAGGATAAAGTGCACTAAAAGGACTCGTATTGATTTATGGGGCTAGCCGATCAACCCGAAAGCACTCTAAGGTAGCCCTTGCGTAGTCGTATTGACTCGGGATCTTACATGAGGGCATTTTGGTCAATATATGTCAAATATTTAATTTTGGTGTTTCTAAGGTGGAGATGGATTTAAAATATTCTATGTATGTTATGTGAGATATTTGGGGTATTATGAACAACATAAGTTTAATAAAATAATAAAATAACTTGATTGATGAAGAATAATTCTAGAGGCATCTCGTTATTGTATGTGTAAGCTGTTAGAGTTAGATCTTGATTTCTAGATATGTAATTAATAATGTTATTTGAGTATAGTGCATCAAATTTGGAGGTTAGATGAATTCTATGGGAGAATTTAAGCTTAACTTGTGAAATTAGGGTTTCGTAGGGGAATTGTGGCTTTATCCTTGTGGAATGACCCAATCATCATCTAATTGTGTGGTTTATGCCTTGAATATTTATGTTAAGTCTATTTTATGTGCCTTGCATATTTATATTTATGTATGTATGATGACATCGAGATACACAACAGTTTAATAAGATATTAAGTACTTAAAATGAAAGATCATGTGAGTAAGGATTGAGGTATTGAGTATGTTCCAGTGGATGATAATAACTCCTTAGGAAGGTGTTTTCCTGGGAGGTGATTCAGACCATTATACTGGTTTAAAAATAGTGGTCAGGAGTATTTTACTCTAAAAGGTGCTAAGTTTGTTCCACTAAACGATAATAGTGGCTTAGGAGTGTTTTATCCTAGGAGATTTTATGTGAACGATATGAATTGCGGGTTGTTCTATAAGTTAAGCCCGTATGAAAGTTATCCAATTATTTAGGCTTAATATGTCTAATTAGATGTAAACCCATATGTATAGAGACATTGAATTCATAAGTTGTTGATGACCTAAACTAAGATAACCCAATAGATAACATGTTATATATATATATATATGGTCATGGTCCTAAAGTCGCACTTACTTCATTCTAATCGATTTCCATTATTTGTTAGAGATAAGTAAGCACGTGTGTGATCCGGAATACTATAATATTGTCTATTTAGATCTTGCTAGATATTTGACGATAATTCAATCAATATTTGCTACAAATTTAGGAATTTATTTTCATATCTATTCTTATTATTATTCTTGATAAATTAATACGTTATCATGTCAGATAAATTCCATCACTGCCTGCTCACCTGCATTGATGAAGTTCTTTGTTATTGATGAAGAAACAAAGTAGAAGAAGAACAATGGGAAGATGAACTCTTATTGAAGAAGCTCGAAGTTACATAGCTTGATCTCTGTTATTTATATACAAATTATAATAGATGGATATAGGTAAACTGTATCATAGCTATTTACCAAGCTAGATTTAACAAACAATTCAGTTAAAATTAACTAATATAATCTAACAATCGTTGTTCACAAAAATATTTAGAAACATCTAAGCTATAATAGCAAAACTTGCATACCATTAGATTGAACACAAAAACCAAGGTAACACCCCAATTGAGCATCACAAAAATGTATTCCCTTTGGTAAATCCTAGAATATCAATATTTTACAACTTAATAATTCACAGTCCCTACATATCAAAATGATATTGGAGTTAATAGTGAGATCTTATTCTGAAACCTTTGTTATGAATAAACAAATGAGATTATAAGAATTTATAGTGGAAAATTTGTTTATAAGTATATTAGATAAAAGATTTGTGCAATTATCACTGAATGGTATTTAACTATAAAAGAACTCAAACTTCTCTGAACCCAATTTCAACACAATATTAAATTAACTTAAACTTACTTGAATACAAAATGATTCAAACATGAAACAAATCATATCCAAAAAGCAAACTTATATAAACTTACTTAATTCCAAAATTATATGAGCTCAATCCGACCCTACCCGTGTTAATTAAATGATCTAGGTGGACCCAAACTCGAATCAATTGGATAAGATAAATGACCCAAATATATAGAAACCCAAATTGATATGATATGTCTTATTGTTTATTTTTATCCAAAACCAAACAATAGATGCTTCTTTATTCTTCTAACAATATGATATAGCTACAGCTAGAGTTGGCAAATGTTGATACCACTTGAGATAAATGATATAAATAGATTTAACTCATCTGAAACTTTGTCGGAAACAATAAGAGATGTTATGAATCTAAAACCTATCCTCATCGACCAAATATTTGACCGATACCAATTATGAATTGAGTAATTATAAATCCGAAGCCTATACTCGATATGATATGAGAAACTATAAATATAAAATAAAGCTGACTTGATGCATTGCTTATCCAATTATGATATAATTTGAAAACTATAAAGTCGAAAAAATTGAACCAAAGATTTTTAATATAATCCTATTTTTTAAAATAAAATTATATAATAAATTCTATAATATTCTATTCTATAAGCTCTAGTTGCGGTGAGTGGTCGGTGCAACTTATTGACATCAATATTTTTAAAATTAAAATATTTCTCAGTAGAATTATTAAACAATTATCAGGATTTTACTGAAAATTTTCTCTACAAATGGAGGTGTATAGTAATTTACTTTATGCAAAAATAATTAAGGTGAAATATTTGTACAGTTTTGGTGAAATATTGTTAAATAAATTATGAATAAAAAGATGCAAGATTTTAGTAAAATAATAGTAAAAGATATACATAATAATAAAAAATAAAAAATAAAAAATAAAATAATAATAATAATAATAATTATGGCAAAATTTTTGCATTATAAAAAGAAAATTTTAGTTTAATAATATATTAAAATATGTACAATGGTAAAAGATATGTATAGAATAATGATGAAATATATGTGTATCAAGTGTGAAAAATAAGTTCAATGCTTGTGAAATATTACTTCATGCATGATGAACCATTTGATTATATTATAAGGTGAAAGACCATCTTAAAACTAGCAAAAATTAATTTAGGTATGATGGATGATCAATTCAGTTATTATATATGGCAAAACATTTATTATATTCTATGGAAAAAGATTTAACACAACATTATTAGAAGATCGGTTCAGTAATGGTGGAAGAAAAATATTTTTAATGTGAAAGTTTGATAAAATAATGTAATAAAATTTCATTAAAAAATATTGAAACATATTTAAAATAATAAAGAGGATGCAAAAGACAATTGATGACTACATTGTTTCTCAATGTGCAGGAGGCTTCACTTGAAATAAGCATAGAGACATTTGTCAATAATATTAGCAAGTCATCTCCCCGAGCTTAAGTTACCAGCTAAAACTTCTGAAATCACGGGTATCAAGGATCTTTAGTAATAATTGATTAGATTGATTAACAT
This sequence comes from Tamarix chinensis, assembly GCA_030549775.1. Lineage (NCBI taxonomy): Eukaryota > Viridiplantae > Streptophyta > Magnoliopsida > Caryophyllales > Tamaricaceae > Tamarix > Tamarix chinensis. The sequence continues at coordinate 39,701,674 of CM060182.1, read as the reverse complement.
ATAAGCAAGTGGCAAAGCAACAGCTATGCAAGCAAGGAAATCAAACTTAGCAAACAAGGGGCAAAGCAACAACCATATAGGCAATCCTTTTCTCAATGAAGGGTTATAGCTATATAGAATCCACCCAAAACCAATAAGGTAACTTGAAATAAATTTTATATGAAAACGTTTGTGGTAAAGCCTGGATGCAGCAATTACCAGTTCCGAGGTATTCGGGAGGTGTATATGCAAGATTTGTACTGTAACTTTTACCATCCCTACTATTCTTCATGAATCAAAAACATTAAAGTCAATTGTCCTCATATGATATCAGAAAAGACGGCTTTAAAGACCATGTAATAAGGCATATTTTGTACCACCACATCAAAGAGAAGCATTCAGGTTATGGTACGAGGGACGACCTTCAGAACTACAATAGTCTAAGGCTTCATCAATCGATAGAGCTACTCTGAGTCTCATAGCCAACCACAAGATAGCAGTTCAGGATTCTATACCGCCATATTGCATCCATTTTCATCTGAATCATACTCATGTTCAAACATCATTTCCACATTAAACTAGGTTCCCAATATCAATGGAGATATATTATCCAAAAGCTAAGAAGCCGAACAGTATCTTTAACCATTAGTTCTTATTACGATAATCGGCTATACAAGCTTGTTTTTGTAGCAGCCATTTTTCCCTATCGCCTCCTTTCCCATATCCCACGTAACCTACCCAGAGCATGTACACACACACACACACACACACACACATATACATACATACAATATATATACATATATACATACACACACACACACCCACACACCTATATATATATATATGTAGGTATGTGTGTGTGCATATATATATATGTATGTATGTATATAATTACAATAAAAATTTTGTCACCATCCCATCCAAAGCAACGACTAAAAAATTGGCTAGACAAGTGCTCTCTCCGTGCTTGACCCGTCCATTAATTGCTATATCGCCTCTCTCAGAAGGGATGAGCACTGTTAGTACGCAGAAAGGATTTTAAAAGGACAAGAAAAACCATATATATTCAAGGATACACATGCAAGGAGTCAGATCTACCGGATGAAAACCGGAAGATTTGTTAGTTAATACCAACTGGCTATCGAACTGGTTCCCATTCCTAACTCTGCTTGACTTTATATATTGAAAAACAATTCTAAGGGTACACATACAAGGATTCAAAATCTTGGAGATCGAAACTGGAAGATTTGTTAATTTGTACTAATTGGCTAGCTAATTGTTTCCCATTGCTAACTCTGCTTGACTTTGATTAATTAGTAAACGGGTTTCAACAGTCAACGAAATCCTAGTAGAAGAAATCTAAATGAAGTTTCAGTGCGCCGCTTCCGCCGGTCCCAACCCACCAAAATGATAAGCATAAAATATTGCTCTCAATCCGTTAATCATAAGCAACGTGCTATGTAGAGATGTCTATTTAAAGAGATGACAATTTAACACTTGGATCAGAACTCATAATCGTACGTCTTATATATTAGAGTTGCTTTTCTAGTAACCAAAACACTAATAATAAGTATTGTAACATCAAAGAATTCATAACTCAATGAAAATGGCTAGGCCCAAAGTTATTGGCGCAACGATGTTGGTTATGCTGCTTTTGCAGTTATCCACCGCAGCTCGAACACCAAGTGGGAAGGCTTCGGCTAGTGGTGGTGGAGGAGGAGGAGGTAGTGGTGGTGGTGGGTCATCAGGTTCTGGTGCAGGCTATGGATCAGGATCTGGAAGTGGCTCTGGATATGGAAATGCACAATCTGGGTATGGTAATGCCCAAGGTGGTGGTGGTGGTGGTGGAAGAGGCAGTGGTGGTGGAGGTGGGTCTAGTTTAGGTTCCGGCTATGGTTCAGGGTATGGATCAGGAAGTGGCTCGGGACATGGTGTTGCACAAGGAGGATATGGTTCTAGTGCTAGTGCTGGTGGAGGAGGCAATGGTGGTGGTGGAGGTGGTGGGAGGTCAAGCTCGAGTTCGGGCTATGGTTCAGGATATGGCTCAGGAAGTGGTTCTGGATATGGAAGTGCTCAAGGAGGTTATGGAGGCTCTAGTGCCAATGCTGGAGGTAGTGGTAGAGGAGGTGGTGGAGGAGGTGGCAGCTCTAGTTTGCGTTCTAGCTATGGCTCGGGCTATGGTTCAGGAAGTGGATCTGGATATGGAAATGCACGAGGGGGTTATGGAGGCTATGGTGCCAACGTTAGAGGTGGTGGAGGAGGTAGTGGCAACGGGGGTGGTAGAGGCTCCAATGGTGGTTCAAGCTATGGCTCGGGTTCTGGAAGTGGCAGTGGAAGTGGCAGTGCCAATGGTGGCAGTGCATAAAGATAACCATGCCAAAAGGCTTTCCACCTTTAGTCATACCACAAGGAAAAACGAAGCATTCATATTCTCCATGTTTAACGTCTATGCTATTTATGTTTGCATAAAAAAATAAAACTTCAATGAAATATTAGCTTTCCTAACTTATATTCGTATATCATGTTGCTTAAAGGCATCAACTGAAATAAAATATCTTTTATTTAGACGCTTGTCACGTTCATTTATATTTTCTTTCTTTTTTTCTTTGCATTATGTCATTTATTATGTGTGATCTCAAAAGATGATCGAGAATATGCTTCAAAGGCACTTTTATCTTGTGGGAGAAGGAGCTAAATACCCTTTGATAAATCATCGAATCCTTATGCTTAGAAATATATTTGGTTATTTATCCTTGTTAAGAGTTACTTTCAAAAAATATTTTATAAAAAACTTTAAGTTTATTTAAAAAACATCATTACATTAGATAATCACTTGTTTAAGTAGCTCCAAACAAGAGGTTAACATATTAAATTATCTAATACGCCATGTCACCCAATCAAAGTCTCCCTTTGATTTTTAGGACAAAATCATACGCCCTTGCATATAAGATCTCATTACAATTTCTATCGAGGAGACCAAAGGCCAACAAAGATAATTAGGAAGATTTTTTTTTTCATATATGATACCAATTTTTTTTTTAATTGGAGTTGTGCACTAGAGCGACGAAGATGGAGCTAGATAAAAGAAACTATGCTATAAAGGTGTAGACAACGATCCTTGGTCACCAATACTACCATTGAAGATGGAAAAGAAAAAAAATGGTTTTTTTGACCAACTACCTTTGAAGCTTGCATATGAGGAACATTATTACTTAACACTACCATTCACCTTAATGCTAAGAAGTTATAATAGCATACTTGTTAAACAACCATTTTATATATTCAAAACTAATTGTCATTAAAATAATATGCAACAAATTACAAGGGCAATATTTTTTGACAACCATCATCAATATTAAACTTCTTTATAATATTTTGCTGAATTTACTAACAATTGATTGCAACTCATAGTTCAAATAGACAACTATTTACTCTATTTACAAATACAATTCTCGTACAAGAAGGGGTGGAGCTAGGGCTTCACAATAATGGCACGTGACACCATAGAGCCCTGGCGAAATATTATTATTTATCTACTATATATAGGGTGCATGATACATAGAATGAAATAGGATACCATAAAATTAAATACAAATGGCACGGTGATTTGTTGCATGTTGTCCTTTCCGATTGACATGGGATCAATACCTTGGCCACATGTTATTTTTGTTGCTTCAAATAGAAGGTGCATGGCTAGTATTAGTGAAATAAGAAGTGTATGAAAATTATGCTATTGGTGTTGCATAACTTTGTATTTTAAGCATAATATATTGCTATTACGAAATTGGTCATTAGTATTATTTTAACATGGTGACACTATACACTTCAAGTTCTAGCTCCACCACAACGTACAACATACATACATATATATATATAATTGGCATAGAAAAATCTTATGATACAAACATGTATACAAACCTTGAAACACTAGTAATACATATAAATAATTAAACACATGTATTACTAGCAAAATCATGCGAGAAAATGAAATAGGGCCAATCTTTTCTAACATCAACCAAAGTTGTAATGGAATAAGTGGCTTCAGCATCATCAAAGACATATGAACACAAAACAAAGGTGATTAAATTAATATAAATGGTAATCAACACACTAGTAGTTGCTTAGTGTTTCCTTTGTCATCCTAGTTTTTAATGGATCTAAACACATAGAATTCTGAATCGTCTATTTCTATTTTCTATGGATAAGTCTCCGAATAAATAAAAGACAAAAATTAGCAAATATATATAGTGATGAAGATTATAAGAAAATGACTCGTTTTTAAAAAGCCTACGTATCATCCACTGATGCGTGATCTTGGCTCTACTCTTTTGGTTATTTTAGTTGTGCAATAAGTTTTTGATGCCTTGACAAATTATTAAGTTATCAAATATTTCTTTTAAGATTTTGGTTTGTTACAGCCTAGAAAGAATAAGATAAAACTTTAAGTCTATAATTTATTTAAAATCCACTAATGAAATGCGAGTTCAACATGTGAAAATTCAAACTTATATATATGTGAAATCCTCATTTTATTAGTAAGTTGTAAATAAGGTGTAAAACATGTAGTTGTAAACTAAATATTTTTGATTTAAAAATGTACTCTTAGTGTGACACTCCTAAATTTTATGAACTAAAATTTTTCTTAAAAACGAGTTTGCATAAGCTAAAATACAAAACGCAGGGGTAGTATGCCACATCTCACATAGAAAAGGTGCTTCCTATACCTAATTTATGTCGGATGTAAGGCAAAAGTGATCATGTACCTAGGAATTAGATGTGAGAAACACCGATTCCCCCATGATATAACATATAAAATAGAGAGAAGATAACATGTATAGTAAAAAGAAGATAACATGTATAATAAAAATAGAGGAAAAAAAGTCATAATAGAGAGAGAAAGAGACATTCTAGATAATAAACTCTAGATCAAATCCAATCACACTCAACGTAAGCAACATATAGAAAGTATTGCATTGGCGAGTACCATCAAATATTCTTGTAGAGTTACAACTACCTATGGAATAGGTAAGGGACAATGAAATGGAACCCTTCAGTACAAAGGTACTAAGTAATCTATTATACAATAATAAATATAAAAATGTCACATGGAGCACATAGAAAATATCACAAGAGGAACATGGCATAAAACCTCAATAACACATGCAATATCCAAAAAGATAATACCATCCATAAGATAACCATCCTTATAACTATGATCTTATCATGCAATTATTCTTAACCACAACCAAATCTAATCAATGATTATGATAGTTTCAATTATTTAGTCATGTTAAGTTCATAGACCCCATTATTCTTAATTTTGTGGGAGAGACTAAAGTACCTCCCTAGGTAAAACACTCACGAGCCATTATTATCATTTGGTAGAAAAAATTTAATGTAACACCCTCAAATATCACATCCCTCCTTTATATAGAAGAAAAATCCCTTTTTTGAATGCCCAAGGTGAGATTGTTTCTTAACATCCCTTTTTTTTACAGGAGAAACATTAAGGTTGTTTCTTTATCTTATACTAGATTGGTACTTTGCCTTTATTCTTTTGTCATGTTTTATTCTTTCTTTATTTATCCTTATTTTTCATCATAATAGTATCTCTATGATATATCAAAAGTCATTCCTCCTCTTGCACACACATGGTTATTAACTCAATGATTGACCATTTCTCCCTTTTGTGTATGGTAGGTGACTTTGAATGGTTTTATTCCTTTGGAAGCATAGTCAAGATGAAATGAACTAGGATGGATCCAAACATGTCAACCCCTAGAAGCTTGAGTTCTACTACTAAGTCCTTCATCTTTATGATGTGCTCATGCACACTCTTGATAGTAGTGAGTTTCATGGATGGAAGCTTCATTATCAATATACTAGCTAAGGCCTTGTTCGAATGGATGAATTGTTCATTGATGGCCCTTATCAAGTTATTAACATCTTGATGATATTTAATTGAGCCTATGATGGAATAAGACAATATAGGGCTAGTTCAACAAGTTTACTTGACATGTTCTTCATTGATTATGAATGGGTCACATCTTTCCTAAACTTGAGCTACTCAGGTTTAATCAAGTCACTCTCAGATCGTAACCCCATTCAATTATTTTGTTGGGATGAAGAGGAGGACCCAAGCCTTTTACATGTTGGGACATGTGGTTCTCTCAGCCAAAGTTCAAATATATGTGTCAAAATGCTAGATTGGATTGAGTGACATCTTGTGCTAGGTTACACTCAAGATTCTTAAGAATATCAAGGTCTTCAAGATAGAGTTAGCAAAAATGAATCAGAATGGATATGAAGGCCCATATTTAGAGGCGGATTTGGCTAGGAGGGTAGCACTATGGTGACAATTATGACTACGACATAAGAAAAGAGAAAGTTATTGGCTCTAAGAATTAATATCCAAGGGGTTTGAGGAGAGGGATAGAAATACGAGGTACTTCTATGCTATTGCAATAATAATAAAAAAATAGAGGGAAGGTAGTCATAGGCTATAGAAAAATGATCAAATGGTAGTATATAGATCCTTCAAAAAATAATGGAAATGATCATCTCTTATTATACTAAATTGTACAGTGATCCTAATCTGCCTACTGTTAGAATAAATGATGAGGGTTTTAGCAAGTTGACAGGATTACAGAGGATTTGGATAGGGAGTATGTCTCAAAAAGAGGAAGAGAAGACAACTATGTGGGCCTATGACCCTATGAAAAGCTCAGGCTATGATGGTTTCCATATAGGTTTTATACGTAAGATGTGGAATGGGATTGGTATGCACTTCATAGATTCGATGCTAGAGTTATTTACCTCAAGTCAAATACCTCACTCACTAAACACCACACTAGTAACCTTGATCCCTGAAGTGCAAGATGGAATGGAGGTAAAGAAATTTAGACCGATTAGCATGATAGGGTGTATTTATAAAGTTATTGTCAAGATTATGGTGGAACAGGTGAAGCAAGTGATAGAGCCCCATGGTAGTGATTCCCAATCATCTTTCATTATAGGGAGGAGTATATTAAAGGTTTTATGGTAAAGCTATATTTTCATAAAGCTTATGATACCCTTATATGGGAGTTTATAAACTCAACCCTTGAGATAATGGGTTTTGGTGTAGTGTGAAGCGGTTGGATTAAGGAATGCCTTACAACTACTAGTATTTTAGTATTGATGAATGGTTCTCCTACCCCTCCATTCAAGATGAAGAGGGTACTTATACAAGGGGACCCCTATCCCCTTTCATTTTTATCATAACAATGGAAGTTTTCAATCAAATGGTTCGAAGAGGTATATCGAAAGGTTTGATGATAGGGGTAAAGACGACTGAATCATAATGAAAATTTTCATTTACATTATACGAATAACACAATGATATTATGTGATTCTTCACAAACTAATGTCAAGAACTAGAAAGGGTTGCTGGATTGCTTCTACCTAGCCTCGGGATTGGGAGTTAAGTATGCTAAATTAGAGCTCATTGGTCTAAAAGTGGATGATGAATTGCTAGAGGCATCTGCAGATATTTTAAAGTGTCAGATGAGAAAATTTTCCATCATGTACCTTGGTATTCCTCTAGGTGCAAACCCCATACTTAAGTAGACATACCAACCTATTGTGGATAAAGTGAAGGAAAGATTAAAGAGCTGGAAGGTGAGGACACTATCAAGAGCTAGACGATTAGTACTCATTAAAATTGCTCTAAACAACTTGCCATTATATTATATGATTCCTTTAAGGATACCAAAAGGGGAAAAAAAGGTAATCATCTATATTTTGAGGAATTTTTTCTAGATTAGAAGTGGGGATAGTAATAAATTACCACTAGTCAGTAGGAAAATAATTCAAAAATTTAGAAGGGTGGGTGGTTTGGAAGTGGGGGACCTGTCACTTAAGAACAACACATTGTTCTTCAAATGGTGGTGGAGATTCTTCACTATAGATTTTATAATGTGGAAGCAGGTAATACAAGCTATCTACTCCTATAATGAGATGAGGTTCTAGAAATCTAAGATCAAAAGTGGGGTAAAGGGACCAGGGCAGAAATAGTTGACTAATGTGATAATCCACTAAAAGGGGATTTTAATAATACCATAGGAGAAGGCACAAAGGTAATATTTTGGTACGATAAATAGATGGTTTAGGGGACCTTAAAATAGACTTTTCATAGATTATCTGCTATATCATTTCAACAAGATGAGAAGGTCGCAAATGTAGGAGTATGGGATGGATCGGTGTAGCAATTTAGCCTAGTTTGGCGATGAAGGTTTTTTTCTCACTCCTGAATTTTTTTTTATAGAATATTGTAGGAAAAGAAGTAGAAAATGGAGAATTTTACCGCTATACCTAGTACAAGATAAATGTCCATCATCTATCTTATTCTAGATATAAGGCTATAACATGTTCAACTAAAATTTAAATGTCATCTAAACTGAGAGAATAAACTCCTAGAAGGAGATATCCAATAGTATAGGGAAAGCAAATGGTATTAATGAAAAATATATTTGCTGATAAAATCAGTGAAAAACTTGCCAAATAACCTTGGATTTTGAAAACTTAATAAAGTAATAGGGAGCTAAAATTCAGTTATAACACCATCAAAATTTTGATACAATGTTTGAAAATTTTCAAAATATATACAAAAAAGAAAGATAAATCCTTGAGGGATAAAAAGCTTCGAGTGGCCTAACTCTCTCAAAGCCTAAGTCTTTAACGCAATAATAACAATCTTTCTCAAGCCTACACTAGAGGTCTCCTCCCCACCATTAGTGTATCATCACAGGACCCAATCAACCAAGGAAATATCAATATGGGTTTGGTACTGAGTAATCATAACTATCTAAATCATGGAGTTACACATAATGATATGGTAATATTTAACTTACAATACTCATGCTTAAGTATACATGTAATATACACACCAATTCACTCATACGACTTCATGAAGTTTATCACATATCATTAATTGTCCGACTAGTAAGTAATAAGGAAAGGTATACATGTAATGATAAGAGTAAAGAACACATGCGATGACTTAAGTAAGGCATAATCATATAGAATATTATAATGATAAGTATCAATGGTGCACATGGGTACATGTGATAATACAAGATGACATATAAGACATGAAAGAACATATGACAAAACATACGATCATGGATTTTTTCTTATAAACACACAACTAGGCATGGTAACACATAACGTATGTGGGTATAATATAACAAGAAATGCATGATAAGTAACACAACTACCCTAGTAGATAATATTATTCACATAAGGTCCATATGTGATTAAAATAGTAGATAATATGATAACAAGATAAGAACATACATCATATGGTAGCATAATTGTAAGGAAGACAACTAAGCAATATGCGTAGGATAATGAAATATAAAGTCCATGAATGAACGAGAACAATCAAATATTGTATTATATTATTGTGATCACAACCATTTTATTATTTTAAATTGAGGACAATGACTCAAAGAAACCATAATAACTAATTTAGTGCTCAAACGATACTTGCCCTAGTTGGCACGTCTAAAAACATAATCTGACCACCAAATAATAAGACACCTAATCACTTAAAGATGCATACCCTTTATAGGGATTAAATATATCAATATACTTATATAGCAGAAAAAGGTCTCCAAGATCTCATAAAGAACTTGGAATCACAAAATAGAAAACACAAGAATAGCACCAAGTGAATACAAAACCTGACTCGGATAGCTACCCCGAGTGACACAAGTTTCTAAGAAAGATCTTTCACTTTAAGTGATGAATGTTTTAACAATACTTGAATAACTTCTATCAACATAATTCAATTCCATTAATACCTCCATTCCAAGTGGCCTTAAAGCCGATAAATTTGAAGTGGCATTAAAGGAAATCCATTCCAAGTGGCATTAAAGCCTAACAATTCCATGACATATAAGCCCAACATAAGGTATCACACAATTTTAATCAATACTTAACCAATTATACAATTCTCCAAAAACTAATTATAATTTAACGCATCAGAACATGCTAAAATATATTTATATTGAAAATTATAACTTCATAGATACATTAAAGTGTTATACAAAACATGCTGTGGGCATGACATACATAAATCATATAAGGCATACTTATCACTTTCAACACCAATAATCTATATATTTCATGATTCCACCATAAGTAAAAGTAAGTAGAGACTTAGCTAGGTCCAAAGCTAGCTAAGAAAAATAGGAAAGAGAGTGATATCACTAGCTTGAGGATCCACAAGAATATTTTCCTAGATCTCCGATATAAATTGTAGGAGTAAGTTAAAATATTAATTGAAACATTGAATAATAAAAAAATAAGCAAATTTATTAAAACTCATCTAAATAATTATGGTTTACAACCCAAAATGACTGATCAATTTCAAATAATAAATCCAAATGATAAATTAGGAACTCAATTTAATTAATTTTAAATCAACGCTAATTTATTAATGTGTGAAAGAAACAAACACAAGTAAATTTTAGAAAACTATTCTAAAAAATTTAGGTTTTAAAGCCTAAAAAACAAATTCAAAAAATTCAAAGCAATTAACACAAATTTAAGGTATTAGAATGCAATTAAGGTCATTTAAAACATGTCCATAAAATCAATTCTGGAAGAAATAATTACATGAATGACCAATTTCATAATTTTATTTGAAAGATAGGGTTTTATACCAAAAATATAATTCAACCAAAATTTATTAATTTATTTAAATTGAATTTTTAGAACTACATATAAACCCATTGCAAAACATATTGTATAATCAATTTATTAAAAGAAATACAATAAATATCCAATTTAAAATAAATAAGGTTTTTGAGCCCAAAATGAAAATCCGACCAAAAATTACTAAAATATTTAAATTGAGGTTAAAAAATGAAGTTAATCATATTTTAATGCAAATTATATAATCAACTGAATAAAATAACTTAATTATACAATCCAATTTTATTCCTAAAGAGTTTTGACCTAACATCCAATTCTAATTGTGAGGCAATTTGACACTTCCAACATGAAATTGACACTTCCAACATGAAATTGAATACATTTCAAATTATATTATAAAATTAATTGAATAAAACAACTCAACTATACAATTCAATTTGAATATGCAAGGGTTTTGAACTAGAAATCTAACTTTGATTAATTTGTCACAAATTTCTCAAATTGATAGTTCCAACTTGAAACTAGATACATTTCAAAGCATATCTTAAAATCAATTTATCCAAAAGAGTTTAATTAGAAGAATATGAGAAATCTGGACATAACCGGGTTAAAAATCCCAAATTATAGAATTCAATCACATACATCATATTTAACCCATCCAAATCAACCATACAACACATACATACATAATTAAACAACTTATTTAGCTTAATTAAACTTAGTATATTCAAAATTAATTAATGTTTGAAGTTAGGGTTTGGATAGTTTATACAAAATAAAATGTTATGAATCTAATCCAATAAAGATCAAGGAAGATCCACCGAAGGTTCCCCATTGCTTGTTGGTAGTCAGTTGAGCTTGTTGTGTTTGAACATTGTTATTCCCACACTACTACATCTTGTCTGTTGTTGTTGCTACAACCTTGCTTATGCGGCTCTAGCATGGCCTACTATGGTAGAGGAGAAAGGACGATGAAGATGAAGGGATATGGGTGGTGGCATAACACGATAATGGTATGGTGGTGGTGCCAGCATCTAGGGTCAAAGCAAGGAGTAAGAAGCAAGAAGGTTATAGGTTGGGGTTGGATTTAGTTCACAAAGAAAAAAACAATCCGATTGAGTATTTTTTATTATTATTAAAACACATACAAACAAGAGGATTCTTAATATCTGAAAAATATGAATGGATAATTTTAATAATGTTGCAGTTTCTATCTTAATATCTGAAAAATATTAATAGTTAATTTTATTAAAACATCCTTAAGACATGTTACTGGCTCCATCTTAAATTTCACTTAAGTGTGAGATTATAAGACTATAAATCCCCTTAATAGCTCCTAATAACTAATGAAGTAGCCACTTATACCTTTAGAGCCTAATGTCCTTCCATATATCCTATAAGGCCTTGCTTAATTAGGACATCCCTACATTTAAAAGTCTGTTTAAAGCTCACTAAATGTATTGTTAGTTACTTTAGTTGGTAATTTATTAAAAGTATAAGCTAATATCTTTTGGGTAATGCATTATGGTTAATCATGCTTACCATATCTTTATGCATCACGTTTCATCTATTAACTACACCATTCATGATGGGATTTTAAAATGGTGTATTGTAGATAACCCTAATTCCACATGTAAGGTTTCATTATATGAAGCAATAATATTAAGCATCCATAGGTTATTGAATAAACATAATGAGCCATCATCAATAATATATGAGTTAAATGAACACAATGCTAATTATATCCATATGAACAATGATATTCACAAACGTTCGGTATGGAAACTAAATTAAAGTGTCTTTCAAATCCAAATAATATCTTATTCTTCATACTAATCTAATATTACTTCAACCTTTACCAATGATCCAATACCAACATTAAGGTATCTTTCATTATTATTTGGATTTTGGTAGCTCAATCAACCTCATGTAGAAACACTTATATGTGTAGTAGCACTTAAGTCTGATCACCAATTATTTCTAGGTACTAATCTAGAATTTACCTCATAATTGAAATTCCCCAGAATTATTTATTTTAAGATATATTATCAAATAAGGATTTATTTAGGGAAAATTAATAATAATTTATATAAAGAAAAAATTGGGCTTTTGTTAATTAAAAAGGAATTTAGGAGAAATATTTTTAAAGGCCCTAAATTAGCCCAAAAGGGAGGTTTAATATTTTTTATTTAAATATTTTTATTCTAAATATTTTATGTAAACCTAAAACCCTTAAATTTTTCTTTTTCCCTCTTTCCTCCTTTTCTTTCTTTTCTTCTTTTCTTCTTTTCCTTCTTCTTTTTCTTCTCGCCGGATTGGGCCTAGATGCTGCCCAATCCCATTTTTCCTTCTCCTTCCTCTACGGCCCAGTGCCATTTCCACCTTCTTCTTGCGGCACCCCAATGCAGCATTTCGTCCCTTATTCCTCTGAGATGCTACGTCTCATTTAATGACAATATAACCGTTGCCAAACCGGATAAGTTCTCATCTTTTCCTTATCTTTTCCGGCCGTCGGTTCACCTCCCCCTCCTTCCTTCTTCCTCCTTTCTCCCCCATCGTCGAAGCCTGCAACTCACGCCCCCGAAAATGGCGCCGCCGGCCATGAGGATTTTGATCGGTTGTTTCTCCATTTATTTTCTCCCTCTTGACTCGCATATTAGCTTGGCATGATCGGTTATCCTCAACACCCGCTCATTCTCTTTCTATTTTCTCTCGAAGCATCGAATTCGACCAAATCCTTCGCCGGTCGATTACTGAATCTGGCTGCCCCAAACCTTACATAGGATACCCTCTTGCTGACCCCCAAAACCTTAAAATTACCACTAACCTCTATAAATAGCCTCAATTGGAGTGTTTTCAAAACTTTTCCTCCCTGAAACCCTAATAGCTGACCTTGCGCCACCATGACTTTAGACGAGCTTTCCGCCGCCGATAGCCAACTTCACTGCCACCGCTGCATCCCAAATTCTTCCTTGCATTTAACTCTAGCTAACTAATCTCTCAACATCCTTCAATTCGTCTCGCACGAGCCGCCATAGCTATACAAAATCTCCTGTCCATCTCGCAAAAATCTAAACCCCGAAACCTTTAAGCCGTCGTCCGCCACCACTTCCGCCACTTCTATTACCTTCTGCACCACCCAAAAACTTCTTCTAATTCTCCTCCACCGAACCATAACCTTATTTTCTCTTTTCCCCTTCTCTTTCCCTCTTTTTCTTCATCTTTTTCCTTCTTAGACTCTTTTTCCAGCCACTGTCGTGCACCACCGCTGGTGACGCCCATCCTTGCTGACTCAAGGTGAAACCCTAGACCTTCTTAGACATTCCTTTATATTTATTTACATTTATTCTATTTTTATTCAAATTTTTATGGTTATTTGAATATTATTATTATTGTTATTATTATTCTTATTAGATGGAATATTAGTGCTAAATTTTCATTGTAGGGTAGAGAGTAGGAATAAAATAATTAGGTTTATTAGTTTCAAATTTCAGGTATTATTTGAATTATTATATGTTTTATTACCATTCTTATTCTTATTATTAATAATACTATTATTAATATAATTATTCTTATTATTAATTTTTCTAGGAGGGATGAAACCTTAATTTTGTTATTAGGATTCGCATTTATGCATTTTAGTATCATTATTACCATTTTTATTACTATTAACATTATTATTATTATTTTAATATTATTATAAGTAACATATATTATTAATATCATATTACTATTATAGAGTAGTATTTCATTATTTAGGGGTAGGATCAAAACCTCACCTTGGAATTTTAAGGCTTATATTATTATTATTATTATTATTATTATTATTATTATTATTACTAATATTTGGTTATTATTAAAATTATTGTTACTATTATTATTATTTTTACCAACATTATTTTGGTGAAGGGTAGAGACCCTTAGATCACCTTTTCTCTTTAAATTACAATAGTATTTTATGAGTATTTTAGTATTATTTTGTGTAGTTAATTTTAGTATAGTATTATTTTAATTAAAAACCAATATTTAGGATAAGTTAGAAACTAATAGTATTTTTAGGAGGGAATCTAATTCTAGTATTTTCCCCTATAATAGGTGAGCCCAGTCAAAGCCCTCAGGTGGAACCAAGACCGGTGACCTTTTAAGTAAGGGGTGCTAAGGCCTTTTGTGTGCTTATATGTGTTATATGCTTTGTATGCTATGTATCCTATGTTTATCATTATTAATTATTTCGTATGTGGTATAATGTGGAGTTGAAGTATGTTTTTGTATGGCATGTGTACTATATGTGATGAAATATTGTATACGTGATGATATATATTGTGGCCTTAAGACATGCATGTTAGGGTTTCACATGGTGGTACTAATATTGCATGGTGTTAGGATTTTGCACGATGGTGTTAATGTTGCATGGTGTTAGGGTTTTGCATGATGGTGTTAATGTTGCATGTTATTAGGTTTTGCATGGAATTCATGTTCCCATGATGGAGCTAGGGTTTGCATGGGAGTTGTGGTTGCATGTAAGTGTGGTTTACGTGGAGCTAGGGTTTGCGTGGGAGTTGGGGTTGCATGGAAGTGTGGTTTACGTGGAGCTAGGGTTTGCATGGGAGTTAGGGTTGCATGGAAGAGTGATTTAAATGGAGTTAGGGTTTGTATGAGAGCTAGGGTTTGCATGGGAGTGCGGTTTACAAGGAGTTAGGGTTTGCATGGGAGTTCGGGTATGTCATAATTAACTATGGTGGGATGGTTAACTAGGTGTAACACCCCCAAAATTCACTCCTGAAAATTCTTTTTTGAAAGAATAAAGCGGAAGCTAGGATAGAATTTGGGGAATGTTACCGCCACATCTAACACAAGATAAATGTTCACTATCTATCTCATGCTAGATGTAAGGCTAAAACCTGTCAAACAAAATTTCAAACATCTATGCCGTGAGGATAAACCTCTACAAGGAGATATCCACAGCCAGATGGCAAGTGAATAAATTCACTAAATAAAATCATCGCTGAATGAATCAGCGGAACCTGTGAAATAAATCCGAATTTTAAAAGCTTATCAGAGTGCGAGAAATTGAAATTCAATTACAATACCCTTGAAATTTTAAATACAACCCTTGTAACTTCCAAAGATGAATACAGTTAAATAAGATAAAACCCGACGGATCAAATTCCGGATTGCCTACTCTCTCAAGTCAAGCCTTCCACCCCAAGACAGTATCCGATCTTAAACCTGCACAAGAGATCTGCTCCCCACCATCAGTAGATCATCGCAGGACCCATTCAACCAAGGTAGTATCAGTACGAGTCCAATACTGAGTAAATCCCACTACCCTATCTTATGGGAGAAACGTATACTATAATATCAAGTGCATATTAAACCGTGGTGCATTACGTTGATACAATATCATGCATACTCAGTACCCACATCATAAATCCTACCATACACATTTAATAACATGCGAAACATATGTAACATCCTATTTAAACATGTAAGTGTCGTATTACCGAAATATAAAGTAGCTCATGCGCCTCAGGTAGGAATAATCCATGTTATTGACAACTCATTACATGACCACAATCACATAAGCACCATGTAGTAATATAGATAATAAAGGCCAGCTATGGTCCGGGTAGACTCATTCTTTAGATCTCTAGTAAATATAGTCGATTCACATCATAATCTTTATCAATTCATATGAGTGCGGGAACCCCACTATTTAGCCAGTGGAACGGTCACGAGGGCCATGCCCTGCCACTATTTTAGCCGGTGGACCGATCACGAGGGTAACATACCCTGCCACTATTATTTGCCGGTGGACCGGTCTGGCCCCGACTCACATGATGTTTCACTATAATTACTTTGTGTCTTTTCCATGTTTTATCGTTATTACGTTCGGTTTGTTGATCACGGAATCCCCCACTATTATAGCCGGTGGAACGGTTACGAGGGCACATGCCCTGCCACTATTATAGCCGGTGGACCGGTCACGAGGTTAACATATCCTGTCACTATTATTTACCGGTGGACCGGTTTGGGTCCAGCTCAACATCTTCCTCTTTAAGTAATTAGTGTCTTAATATGTCTTATTCGAAAGAATTTTTCCCTTAACATGCATGTCCTAAAAGGCCACACGCCATCCATCATAACTTGCAGTATACCCATATTAGCACATACCAGACAAGAACACGAGAACATACCTCGATCTCACACTGCGCTACACAATAAAACAGATAACATATAGAATACAACATATAAACCGTACAAGGCATCCAAGACAAGTAAAACACATAACACAAAGGTGACCTTAGTTATGTCCTTACTAAACACCCATAAGTGGAGATAAGCAGAGACTTACCTAAATCCAAAGCGAGATAAGAGGGAGAGAGAGATCACTAGCTCGAGAATCCACAATAAAGCTTTCTTAGATCGCCGGTAGAAATCAAAAACTAAGTTAGAAACTATCCTATCGATTAATAATTCAATTATTATAATTAAATCGACACAAAAGAGACATAAATAATTTTTCTTGGAAAACGTGTCCAAAACCTAGGACTCAAGAGCATAGCTCTATTAAAATTTAAGGTTAAAAATAAATCAAAATGGATTACTAAACATATCACTTGGGACATTTCAAATTAATTTGGAAAGCCCGAGAAAGAATAATCGATTATAAGTTAATTTACCAAAAATGACTTATTCATTAGGTTTTACAACTAAATAGGTAAATCAACCATTTACGTAGAACCAAATCCAAACCAATTAGATTAAAACATAATTTAAATGTTTTGAAACCCAAAGATATAAATCAATTAGATAAAAGACGCATAGCAAAATCAATTTTATAAAACAATCCCCGAAGATTAGGGTTTTTATTTCCTAAACTACAAATCGACCAAATCACTTCGATTACCTCAAATTGATAGTTTTAAAACACAATTAAACTAATTTTAGATAAATCTAGATAATTAATTTCAACAAAACAATCTTCCTAGTAGCTAATTTAAGACTATCCATTTTCAAAATTAGGGTTTTAAAGCCCACAACACAAACACAGGTAATTCAAATTAATTAATTCAAATTAAAGGTATTAGAAAGCAATTAGGATCATTTCAACTATTTCCACAAATTTAATTTTAGGAAAACAATTATACACATGATCAATTTCATAATCTCACTTGAAATCTAAGGTTTTAGACCCAAAAAAAATATTCGGTTGAATTCTATTAATTTAATCAAATTGAATGTTTAGAAATGCAATTAAACACATTTTATAACATATCAAATAATCAATTGATCAAAACCAATAAAAGAAATACCCAATTTAGCAAAATTAGGGTTTTTTGAGCCCGGAACACAAATCCGATCATTTCTTGCTAAAATATATAAATTGACGGTTCGGAAATGTAATTAAATGTATTCTAATGTAAATTATATAGTCAATTGAATAAAACGACCCGATTATGCAATCCAATTTCGACTCGCAAGAGTTTTGACCTAAAAATCAAATTCTGATAAATTCTGCATAAATTTCTTAAATTTACGGTTCCAATATGAAATTAGATACATTTTAAAACATATTGTACAATTAATTTATCAAAAATAGCTAAATCGGACGAATCCGAAAAATTCGGGCATAACCCGGCCAAAAATTTAATTTTTCCAAAATTCGAACATAACCATACAATTAACCTATCCAAATCATTCCCGCAGCACATATATACATAACCAAACGGTTAATTTAGCTTATCACAAGCTAAATCATACTATTTAAATGAAATCAGTGTTACGTTTTTTCAGCAAATTATACCAAATGAAAATCAATGAATCGGGACAAGGGAAGGCCGAAGAAGCTTCGTTGGGTGACGGGAGTGGCTCGCCGGTGGTCAGCGAGGCTCGCCGGAGCCGGACGGTGGCTCGTCGCTGCTGCTGCTAATCCTGCGCTACTTCGGTGGCCACTGCTTCTAGTGAGGTCGAGCTGGCTGTTGCAGCTGTTGCTGCAGCATCGCCGGTGGCAGCTGGTTGGAGGTCGACCGACGACGGCTAGAGGTCGGCGTGCAGGGAGGAGGAGGAGGTGAGGGAGGTTATGGCTGTGAACAGGAGCACGCACAGGGCACTGACGGGAGCAAGGGTCGGGGCAGTTGGGAAAAGAAGAGAAGAGAAAAAGAAGAAAGGAAAAAGGAAAAGGAAGAGAGGGGGGTCGGGGCACCGGCTGGGTTTGGGCTTCTTTTTTTATTTATTTATTACAAATAGACTTACAATAAAATACTAAAAGTTTAAAAATTATTATTGGAAGATTTTATCTTGAATTTATTAAACGAAAATTATTCGTAAGTTTTCGAAAGCTTAAAATAAATAAAAGAACTATATACAGAATTTTGGAAACATTTTTCGAAGAATTTAGCAGCGAACGTAAACATTTATATTATTTATCGAAATCCATTACAAGACCTCAAAAAATTATTTAAAAGCATATACTAAAATATTTAAGTCAAATTCTAATAAACCGAGACCAATTTAAATAATTTCCGAAATCGGTTTTTCATAAATCCCAAAAAGCGTAAAATAGAAGAAAATTAATTTCGGGAAAAAAATTCATAAATAATTTCCTAAAAACCTTTTTAATTTAAAACTTCCAGAAAATATTAACGATTTTCTAAAACAAATAAATTTAAAGTTGGAAATATTTTCTACGGATAAAATTATTAAAAGAACTTTAACTATTTTAAACCAAATTTCATAATTTAAATAATATATTTCGCCAACGAAATATCTCTCTAAAATAAAGTCATAATCACACGACAAAATTATAAACGAGAACGAATCTAAAATATTAAAGTCGAAAAATGAGAAAGAATGGGAATACATATTTTTAACCGAAAATCAAATTCATAAGAATATAATAAAATCATTGTCGTGAACGAATTTATCTAGAATGGTTCGCAACGACAACGATTAATTAAATTGAAATATGAATTCAAAATCGTCAATAAATCCATACAACGAATCGAAATTAAAATAATTAATTGTTTACATCAAATTACGCTAATAAAATCATTAAACTTAATAAATCTAGATTTTAAAAATACGGGGTATTACACTAGGGTTGAAATGGTTAACCTGAGTTGAGGAGTAAGCATGGTAGGAGTTTGATTTGCATGTCTTGAAATGAACATTTGAATAAGATACTTAAAATATTAAATACGTAAAGTGGAAGATGTTGAGTCGGGCCCAAACCGATCCACCGGCTAAAATAATGGCAGGGAATAATTCCCTCGCGACCGATCCACCGGCTATAATAGTGGGGTTTCTGTGGGTTTCTGTACTCGTATGGACTTGATAAAGAGTATGGTGTGAAATAAATTTGATAAAGGCTGAATGAAGTAAATAATCTGATCGGTATTGAATCATGATATTTCACCTAAGCATTTGATCTATCTTGTGCCAATGTGATTGAATTTTATGCCCTTTATTATGATGCATTGTTTGTGTGAATTATGTGGTGGCCTTTGTACTGATTACCCCTTTTATGGGTGCTGCTCATTCCCACGAGTAGAAGGCCCATCTGATTTGCTGCAGGTAGGAGATGTTTATTTTGATGCGATAGATGTCTATGGGACATTAGTTGGGGCCGAGTGATGAGTGGGTCAAATCAGTTCTAGAGTGGCGTGGCCAGTTTTCCATTGAGATTTGTATCTCTATTTTCTTTTAATTATGCTGAGCACTTTAGAAACAATTTTATTATTGTAGTTATTTCTTTTCCTTGAAAAACGACTCTCATATTTTGGATTGTATAAAGACTTATGCATACCTGATTCCCGTATTTATGAATTTGGACTATCTAATAATGTTATGAGTTATTTTCTTTAGCTTTAGCATTTGGTCGTGGAACGGTAGGGGTGAACCAGTCTAGTACTAAGTGCGGCGGTAGCATCCCCTGAATTTACAGTTTAATTTATAAGTATGTTTAAAAAAATGTGTAAATTTTGGGGGTGTTACAATAATAAACCAAAGTAAGGATTGCACTTTCTTTACATACCAAGTGTAGTATTTTGTACAATTCTTCCTTATATGTATTGACCATGTGCAAAGAAAATAACTATCATTTTCCATACATTGTTTCAATTTCCCTGGACCCTTAAGAGAAGTATTATATTCATATTTCTTGTCCTTATCCTTAGGGGTAGTAATCAAATTGGCACTTTATGTCCTCACTTACTTCAATATAATTTCCTCTTGCACTTATTATGAAATAAACTCACTATGAGCTAATTTCTCTATTGTCAATTATTGACTTCAAACTAATTGAATTGTGTAAGAAGACAAATTAGTGCAAAATGGATGAGTAAGTCATATGACAACTCAAGATTTACTGCCTTTTGTAGCGGTGTGAAACATCTCAATGATGTACATGTACTCCCTTATATTCCATTTTCCTTTTAACCTTATTGAAATCAAGCTTTGCAAAATCATGCTTATTTAATCCTTAAGATTTTTTGGTAAAGAAATCCCTAATATCAATGTCATTGTCTAACACTTTACCCCCCAAAAATTCTAGAGTGTTGCGCTTAATGGTCATAAGCCTTTTGAAATTTGGGAAATCTCATTTTTCAAAGTTCTATTTATCATTAGTTGAACTTTTAGTTGTATAATGAGTAGATTATCCAATCCTGAGCATAAGGTGTAGACCCATGTAGCTAATTATAATTGAAAAGTTCTCTTTTAATCCTAAACATTTTCTTTATGTATGACAGATATAAGACATGTACATTTAGAAAACAAAATAAGTGAAAAAAAACTATCATGCTCACATCAATATACATAAATATGAATCAATAATTTCAAATAATGACACCCTCATCACAAGATATTAAAATAATAATGTCAAGTCTTTGGATAGAAATGTTAATTGTGAGTGTAATACCAAATAACTAAATATAAATCAGATTTGATTTAATAATAATAATACCAAACAAGTAATATAAAATTGAATTGTGATGAATTGAGCATACATTGCTCTGATACCAATTGATTATTTAATATATAATCTTTAGATCTGATAGGATCCCATGATATTCATCAAGATTCATATAATAACATAATGTAGAAGTATACTTAAATCTATAACATGGGAATTACCATACTCTGTTGCATTTAGAACAATAAACAACTAGTGGTACTGTGGTCTTCCTGATCAGGCATACACTCCTTAGTTTCTATTGACTGATGGAAATAAAATTGGTTAAAGTACATATGACCCATGGACCGTGACCTTATATAAAGACAACTAACATGTTATCTATCAACCTATGCTAGTTTGGCCCATTAATAATTTAGAATATCCAAAATCTCTACATATAAAAGTCCACATCTAATTAGATACATTAAGCTTAAATATTTTATATGTAAATATGATTATATACGGGTTTAATTTATAAGATAACCTAAAATTCATATCGTTCACATATAATTCCATGTTAGATAAATAACCAACACTTCATTCCCCCTAACTAGATGTGTGGCTAGCTCATGCATCCCTGCCCTTATTGTGTGAGTGGCTCACATGGGCTCCCCCAATGTGTGTGAGTCCATGCACATTCTTTAGCTTGAATGTTCGTTAAGTGTTGAGTTTTGATACTCTTGACTACTATGTTGTTGTTGTTATTATTATTATTATTAGGTACAAGAGGAGGTTTATTAGAGATAAATAATTTTTAGTGGGTTTCTTATATTTGTATTTTTTGTTAAAACTAAGGCAACCCATATACCTTACTAAAATGTTAAATATTGTGTGATATCATATCAGGGTTTCAATGGGTAAATTATATTAAGCATGTTTGGTTATGGCGTATTTATTTTCCCTAATGATGGTTATCATGAAATTATGTAAAATGGAGCATGTTAAATTGTTATAATGTTATGTGTGCAAAAGTATACTAAAAAAGGTTTAAGGGTATGGAGTAATTATACATGATGTAAATGTCTAATTTAATAGTTTGAGTATGCTTTCGCTTATTTTTAGCACGATTATTATCATTGTATGCCTTAGGGGTATTTTATCCATTTAAAGTGTACCACAATTAATTCTAATAATTATGCCTAATATTCATTATTTATTATTGTGTATAAAAATATGTGATTTTGATGAATTTGATATGCATGTTAGGGTTTATGTGTTAAATCATGTGTAAGGGTAAAATGATCATTTTCCACGCCTTATAATTTATTTTCATGCACAGATATTTCAATTATCGTATTTTAGTCTTTTTCATGACTAATTAGTAAATAAAATAAAATTAGCATTTAAAATGGATAATAATGTGGTAAGTATGTCTCAAAAGCATTTTAGTTATTTTTTACCTAAGGCACCTAAATGTGATAAATTAACTCTAGGATGGCCTTAGTAGATTATTAAGTTGACCTTAATGTTGACTTTGATTATGGTTATTTTGAATAATTGAGAACGACTAAAATGGTTAAGTGAGAATACATATCGTAATTAGGGTTTTTGAATGTCATTTATAAATTGTGTGTATTCTCATGTTGGTATTATTATATATCATAATTGAGGTTGTTAATATCATGTTATGATATTGTTGTATTATACTATGTAAACGTGGGTATTTCATGAAAGCATGACCTTATATGATACCTCTTGCATAAGTCTTGTTTTGCAACTCAAAGCATGGTAGTATGGTCCAATGGTGGTTGAGTAGGATAAAAATTATCTTAACTAAGATTTTGAGGTTTTCAGTAAGATAAGGTGTAATACTCTAAATTGATTAGAGTGTTATAAGAATTGATCTAGTTACTTATATCAACATAGTATGCCATTCTTTTGGTGATTCTGTCCTAAGAACTCCATAGTTAAGTGTGCTAGTTGTGGAGAAATTTTTATGATGGGTGAAACTCCTGAAAATTTCAGAACTTTTTAAAAAAATTTCTCGAGAAGTGCGTGAGTGAGGATAAAGCTCATTGAAAAGACTTGTATTAATTTGTAAGGCTAGCTGATCAATCCAAAAACAATCTAGGGTAGCTCCCGCATGGTCGTATTGACTCAGTGTGTTACAAATGTTGTCAAAGAGAAACTACGACCATGATTTGAACTTAGATGAGCCAATGAGTCACCTGGTGGGATGATTATTGGGATAAAGTATATTGAGATAGCTAGTAGTTGAGGCACAACGAGAACATTACTTTTTTTGATTGGGGGTGAATGTAATATCCTAAATTGAGCAAGGTGTTTTACAAATTGATCTGGCTACTTATATCAATATGGTATACCATCCTTTTGGTGACTCCATCCTAAGGACTCCATAATTAAACGTGCTAGTTGTGGACCAATTTTTAGGATGGGTACACTCTTGGGAAACTTCAATTTTTTTTTAAAAAAAAATTCTTGAGAAGCGCGTGAGTGAGGACAAAGTAAACTAAAATGACTTGTGTTGGTTTGTAGGGCTAGCCGATCAATCTGAAAGCACTCTAAGGTAGCTCTCGTATGGTCGTATCGACTCTGAGTGTTACATAAGGGTATTTTGGTCAATATATGTCAAATATGGAATTTTGGTGTATCTAAGGTGGAAATGGATTTAAAATATGCTAAGTATGTACGTGAGATATTTGGGGTATTATGAACAACATAAGTTTAATAATATAAGAAAATAGCTTGATTAGTGAAGAATAATTCTAGAGACATGCTCGCTATTGCATGTGGTAGCTGTTAGATTTAGACCTTGATTTTTTATATGTAATTAATAATGTTATTTTAGGATGGTGCATCAAATTTAGAGGTTAGATGAATTCTATAGGAGAAGTTAAGCTTAACTTGTGAAATTAGGGTTTTATAGGGGAATTGTGGCTTTGTCCTTAGGGCATAACCCAATCATCATCTAATTGTGTAGTTTATGCCTTGCATATTTATGTTAAGTCTATTTTATGTGCCTTGCATATTTATATTTGTGTATGCATGATGACATGAGATGCATCACAGTTTAATAAGATACATTAAGTACTTAAAGTGAAAGATCATGTGAATTAGGATTGAGGTGTTGAGTATGTTTGTAACACCCCCATTTTTACTACTAAAAATTTTCATTTTCCAGAAGAGTTAATTACAAAATTAACGAGTATTACCGTGACATTCAGTATAAGTCTGGCATCCTCTACCTTTCTCATACTAAGTGCTAAGGGTAAAACATTTCTTTACTTAAATAACATATATTACAAAGGCAAGATATAAACTTCATTGCAAATTACGTTGTCCTAATAAATATAAAAAAATCAAGCAAGAAGGTGCAATATAACAAAGGGAAATAGCAAGGGACTTAAGAGTCCACAAAATATCCGAATTAAAAGATGCTGGAGTGAACACCGGATAGTCCTTACTCTTAACCCTCTACTAGAAGCCATCA
The DNA here is from genome assembly GCA_030549775.1 of Tamarix chinensis. Taxonomy (NCBI): domain Eukaryota; kingdom Viridiplantae; phylum Streptophyta; class Magnoliopsida; order Caryophyllales; family Tamaricaceae; genus Tamarix; species Tamarix chinensis. The sequence goes on along the minus strand of CM060182.1, from coordinate 39,676,583 downwards.
AGCCAAACTCTCAAAGTACTCCTGTAGGGTCATCACTGTCCATTGAATAGGCAGGGGACTAAGAAACAGAACCTGTTAGTACTATGGTACTAAATAAACTTTTATACCAAAATAATATGAAAAACTAGCATGGAACGCATGCAAGGCATATAGCCATGGTACAAGACATTTAAGTATTCATACAAGGATTGATATACAATAATCATTTAGATAATCAAATTCTATCAAGGTCACATACTACTCATTTTTAGTTATCTGAAACAACTAAAAGCTTACCAAACGAACATTCTAGAGATGCTATCAGAAGTAATAATTAGAACCCAAACTCCATCATAACAATTATAACATTCACAACATGACTCATATCTCAACATCAATCCCAACTAAATTCATAATATCACAGGTATGTTCACAAGTATACTATAATAAAATCCATAACATTATAGGTATACTTACGAGCATAATATAATAAAATACATAACATCACCAGTATGCTCACAAATATAATACATACACAGGTAGGAACAAAGGCTACTACCAAACCACAGGTATGCACAAAGGCTGCTACTGAAACCACATGTAGGTATGAAGGCTACTACCAAACCAATTCAATATCCAATAATAATCATCCCAATCAAATCATATCATATCATTTCCATTTTTATTCACTCGAAGGGGATACAATAATAACCCTGAGATATAAAAGTGCATCGGTCATACCGGCACACAAGGCTTCACAATACCCTCCGACCATCCAACCCAGAGGCATAATATCACTCTAGTTATACTGATGTATGAGGCACACCTTACCCTCCTCACCTTGGACATCTAATCCTTAAGTATTGATATCCCCTATAGGGTTCGTAGGTTATCTGTAGAGTATATTAGGACCTTATCGGGGCACAATGGGCATACCAGAAAACCAAATAACTCGAGGACTCCTACCTTATGTCTAGGGTAGCTACCCCTAGAGAGAAACCATTCCCAAACTCGAGATCTTCTACTTTACATATTAATAGTTTATAAGGTGTTCATAGATAACACATATTACACAATTATTCTCATTTCCATACTTATCCATTTTTCCTTTATTTCCAATTATCCAAGTCAACCTTAAGGTTAATGGTCTAAAACAAGGTCAAAGTCAACACTAAGGTTAACCTATTAAAAGTCTAAAGCCATCTTATGTCCAATAATTTATATTTGGGCACATTAAGTCAAAATGGCCAATATCCCCTTAAGACCAATAATTATCATATTATCATCCATTTAAATACTAAAACTATTTTATTTATTAGTTTATCGTAAAAAGGCTAAAATAAAAATATTTAATTATTTATTATGCAACTTAAATTGTCTGCTATGTTAAAAGACGATTTTTCCCTTATACCTGTTTCTGCATACAAAACTCTATCATACACCTTTAAAATGTACAAAATACATGATTGCATAATCAATAACAAATAATATATATTAGACATGATTTTTAGGGTAAAATTATAATACACTAAAAATGACTAAATTGCTCTCAGGGCACACATCCATAATTATTATTCCATAATTATATCTAAAATGCTCACTCTATTATTTTATACATACTTATCACACAAAATATTTTTCAATCATTAGAATCATTTTAATCATACTTTAGTACCAGGAATATTTTACATCAGAAAACATGCTCGTTTTACTAGTTTTTATGATAATAAAAATTAACACATAATTATATCGTAATAAATCATGCTTAACATATTTCCATGCACTAAAAACCCTAATGTGCTATTACACAATGGGAAAAGAGTCAAGTCGATCAGGCTCGACGACCGGAAAAAGCAAAGCGAAATCAAAAGAAGGATTTGGCAAAAAAAGAAGCAACACTATGGATACCATGACCGATCACCATCGATCAAGAATTCTCTTTCCAAATCACTTCAGGGCCATCAGAACAAGGTTGTTAATGACCTAGCGTTTCTGATAGAAAATGACGATTCCTTCAAAAAAACGAAGTTCTTCAAGTTATTTGTCCCAAAGACAAAGAAGTCCCGATACGACGACCCGACAAGTAATCTACTTCAAAGGACCCTCTCTGAAGTGTGCCCTTCCTTTAATTATTCGGTCATGCAATACTTCTTTCATAAAAAGACCAAAATGAATTTGTTTCTCATCCTAGTTCTAAATCATTTCGTGGCACCAGGCGTGGCTGAACCATCTTCTATTCATAGAGCTATTGCACAGGGAAGAAGCTTCTTAGATATGAGAATACGTTTTCACATCACTTTTATTATTTTAGTAGAGTACAACAGTTACTTGAATTATAGCAAAAACGTAAAATTAGTGGTATCTACTAACACTTATTAGGTCCCATTAATCAAACTTTTGTATCTAAAAATAATACTACACTTATCGAATTAATTTCTATAAGATAAAATAATAATTATAATATAAAAATATTTATTTTTTTAATTACCAAAATACCCTTATATTTGATATGGGTACCAAAATTTATTAACCCCCCACACAGAACTCACGCTGCACAGCGGCGTGAGCCATGCACACGGAGAAGGGCTGGTCAGGATTAGTGGGCTGGACGGTTGCGAGGGTGAGGCAGGGAGAGGTGGCTGTAGGGGTGGAGACAGGTGGCTGCGGTGGTGCTAGTCAGTGGTCGACGAGGTTACGGTGGCTGGCTGTTGGAAGGGAGGAGGAGAAGATGGTAGAAAGTATGGCAGTGGTGTGTTTGGTTGTTGGGGGTGTTGGTTGCGATGGAGGGTGTAGGAAAATGGAGGAGGTGGCTGGGAGATGGCTCAATGATGGTGGTCGACGGTGGAGGGTGGTGATGGGATGGCGGTAGAAGGCCATGGGAAAAGTAGTAGGAAGGGTGGCAGTGGCTCGAGGTGGAGGCTGCTAGAGCTGCAGCTGTGGTTGGCTACGAAGTGGTGGAGGAGCTGCGTGATGGTTGTGGTTGGTTAGTTTGGTAGTGGTGTCGTGTTTGTAGAGGTGGCTATGAAGTGCCGCGGTGGAGGGTTGGAGCTGCAGGGCTACCGGTGGTGGCAGGAGAAGGAGAAAAAAAGGAGGAAGGGTAGAGGAGGAGATGGGTGTTAGTGATGGGGCAAGAAGGTGAAGGATGGTGCTGGTCGGTGGTAATTGCTGGTTGCGCTGCAAGGTGGATGGAAAAGGTGGCTAATGCGTGAGGGCTAGGAGGTTGCTGGGATGGTGGATGGTGCTGGAGAGGAAGGGGGTTAGGCGACGAGAAACAAAATGGGCAGAGAAGGGGAGATGGTGTGCTGGGGTGATGGGGAGTTACTGGAAGGATGGTGGTCGGTGCAGGGTAGAGGTGGGCTGCAACGGGTTGGGGAGTTGCGATTGCTGGGTGGTGGACAGTGGTGATGTGTATGCTGTAAGGTGGTGGTTGGTGGTGTGGGCTAGTTGGTGAGGGAGTGTTGAAAAGGAACAGAGGGGGAAGGGGTTGGGAAATCCGAACGAAACAGAGAAAGGGAAGGGGTTATGCGGGTGAGGGGGTGTGCGTGTGTAGCGTGTATATGTATATAATGTAAAGGGTGTTGTGATGAGTGAGGTAAGGGGAAATAGGAAAAGTAGATAGTAGAGGTAGAGGGGTTAGCAGATAGGATGGAGTAGAAAATAGATATTTTATATTTTCATTTTAGATTTAGTTTGGGTAGATTAGGGTACCGGATTGAAAAATAATCCGGAAAAAATAATCTAGATCGAGACAGGTTTAATGGAACGAAAAAATATTAAATAATCAGGGATAAATTTTAGGAAATTATTTCGGGTTATGGGTTAATGATTGTTAATAAAATAATTATGATAAGATTTACGGGTATAAACTAAGATTAAAATTAATAGTTTAATTTCTATCAAAAATTTAACCTGATTAAATCTATATCTAAACCGTCATAATAATGCACATAACAATAATACGTTTAATACTAAACCTCCTAAAATAATAATTATAACTAATCACACATAATACTTAATTAGAATTAGGGTTCTTAAAAATAGGGTATTACAATGTTCCACTAGATGATAATAACTCCTCAAGAGGGTGTTTTCCTGAGAGGTGATTCAGACCACTCCACTGGTTTAAAAATAATGGACAAGAATGTTTTACTCTAAGAGGTGCTAAGTTCATTCCACCAAACGATAATAGTGGCTTAGGAGTGTTTTATCCTAGGAGATTGGTGTGTTTCTAAAGAACGTTAGGATATGTGAACAGTATGAATTGTGGGTTGTTGTATAAGATAGGCCTATATGAATGTGATCAACTTATTTAGGCTTAATATGTCTAATTGGATGTGGACTTATATATGTAGAGACATTGAAGTCATAAGTCGTTGATGACTTGAACTAAGATGACCCAATAGATAACATATCAGTTATCTACATATATACGACCATGCTCCTACAGTCACATTTACTTCGTTCTAATCGATTTCCATTATTTGTTTGAGACAAGTAAGCACGTGTGTGATCTAGAATACTATAGTATCGCCTATTTAGATCTTTCTAGATATTTAACAATAATTCAATCAATATTTGCTACAAATTTAGGAATGTTTTTGCATATCTATTTTGATTATTATTCTTGATAAATCAACACGTGATCATGTCAAATAAATTCCATCACTTCCCACTCACCTGCATTGATGAAGATCTTTGTTATTGATGAAGAAACAAAGTAGGATAAGAACAATGGCAAGATGAACTCTTATTGAAGAAGCTCGAAGTTACAGAGCTTGATCTCCATTATTTATATACAAATTACAATAGATTGGTACAAGTAAACCGTATCATAGCTAATTACCAAATTAGATTTAACAAACCAGTTTAGTTAAAATTAACTAATATAATCTAACAATTGTTGTTTGCAAAAATATTTAGAAATATCTAAGCTATAATAGCAGAAGTAGCATACCATTAGAATAAACACAAAAACCAAGGCAACACCCCAATTGAGCATCATAAAAATGTATTCCCTTTGGTCAATCCTAGAATAACAATATTTTACAACTTAATAATTCATAGTCCCTACATATCAAAATGATGTTAGAGTTAATAGTGAGATCTCATTCTGAAACCTTTGATTTGACTAAACAAATGAGATTATAGGAATTTTTAGTGGCAAATTTGTTTATGAGTATGTTAGATAAAAGACTTGTGCGATAATCAATAAATGATATTTAACTATAAAAAAGTCAAACTTCTCTAAACCTAATGTCAACATAATATTAAATTAACTTAAACTTACTTGAATACAAAATGATTTAAACTCAAAACAAATCATATCCAAAAAGCAAAATTATATAAACTTTCATAATTTCAAAATTATATGAGCTTAATCCGACCCTACCCAAGTTAATTAAATGATCTAGGTGGACCCAAACTCGAATCAACTGGATAAGATAAATGACCTAAATATACAGACACCTAAATTGATATGATCTGTCTAATTGTGTGTTTTTATCCAAAACCAAACAATAGATGCTTCTTTATTCTTCTAACAATTTATACCATATGAATGGCTACAACTACTAGTGGCAAAAGTTGATACGACCTGAGATAAATGACATAAAGAGGTTTAATCCATCCGAAACTTTATTCAAAACAATATGAGATATTATGAATCTAAAACCTATCCTTGTTGACCAAATATTTGACCGATACCAATTATGAATCGATAATTATAAATCCGAAGCCTATACACAATATGATATGAGAAACTATAAATCTAAAATAAAGTCGACCCGATGCGATGCTTATCTAAAATATGATATAATCTGAAAACTATAAAGCCAAAAAGACTGGACCAAAGATTTTTAATATAATCATATTTTTTAAAATAAAAATTATAATAAAATTTTATAATATTCTCTTCTATCAGCTCTAGTTGCAGCGTGGTGAATGATCATTGTAATTTAGTTATGGTGAATGATCAATTCGGTTATTATGTATGGCAAAACATTTATTATATTCTATGGCAAAAGATTTAACACAACACTATTAGAAGATCGGTTCAGTAATGGTGGAAGACAAATATTTTTAATGTGAAAGTTTGATAAAATAATGTAATAAAATTTCATTAAAAAAATATTGAAATATACATAAAATAATAAAGAGGATGTAGAAGACAATTGATGACTACACTGTTTCTCAATGTGCAAGAGGCTTCACTTGAAATAAGCATAGAGACATTTGTCAGTAATACTAGCAAGTCATCTCCCCGAGCTCAAGTTACCAGCTAAAATTTCTGAAATCACGGGTATTAATGAACTTTAGTAATAATTGATACTTGTAAGGGATTGCAAAAGAACGGCGCAAAACAAGGTAAGTGATCGTGAAAGCAGACAGGCAAGAAAATTAGATTGATTAACATATAAGCAAGTGGCAAAGCAACAGCTATGCAAGCAAGGAAATCAGACTAATGCAAACAAGGGGCCAAGCAACGACCGTATAGGCAATCCTTTTCTCAATGAAGGGTCATAGCTATATAGAATCCACCCAAAACCAAAAAGGTTACTTGAAAGAAATTTTACATGAAAACGTTTGTACTGTAAAAATTACCAGTTCTGAGGTACTCGGGAGGTCTATAGTCAAGATTTGTACTGTAACTTTTACCGTCCCTACTATTCTTCATGAACCAAAAACATGAAAGTCAACTGTCCTCACATGATATCAGAAAAGACAGATTTAAAGACCATGTAATAAGACATATTGTGTACCACCACATCAAAGCATTCAGGTCATGGTACAATGGATTACCTACAGAGCTACAATAGTCTAAGGCTTCAGCAATAGATAGAGCTACTCTGAGTCTCATAGCCAACCACAAGATAGCAGTTCAGGATTCTATACCGCCATATTGCATCCATTTTCATCTGAATCATACTCATATTCAAACATCATTTCCACATTAAACTAGCTTCCCAATAACAATGGAGATATATTATCCAAAAGCTAAGAAGCCGAACAATATCTTTAACCATTAGTTCTTATTACGCTAATCGGCTATACGAGCGTGTTTTTGTAGCAACTATTTTTCCCTATCGCCTCCTTTCCCATATCCCACGTAACCTACCCAGAGTATGTATACACACACACACACACACATATACATACATACAATATATATACATGCATACATGCATATATACACATACATACATACACACACACCCCCACCCCACCCCCCCGACACACAGAGATATATATATATATGTATATAATTACTATAAAAATTTTTTCACCATTCCATCCAAAGCAACGACTAAAAAATTGGCTAGACAAGTGCTCTCTCCGTGCTTAACCCGTCCATTAATTGCCATATCGCCTCTCTCAGAAGGGATGAGTAACGTTAGTGCGCAGAAAGGATTTTAAAAGGACAGGAAAAACCATATATATTCAAGGATACACATGCAAGGAGTCAGATCTACCGGATGAAAACCGGAAGATTTGTTAGTTAATACCAATTGGCTATCGAACTGGTTCCCATTCCTAACTCTGCTTGACTTTATATATTGAAAAACAATTTTAAAGGTACACATGCAAGGAGTCAAAATCTTGGAGATCGAAACTGGAAGATTTGTTAATTTGTACTAATTAGCTAGCTAATTGTTTCCCATTGCTAACTCTGCTTGACTTTGATTAATTAGCAAACGGGTTTCAACGGTCAACGAAATCCTAGTAGAAGAAATCTAAATGAAGTTTCAGTGCGCCGCTTCCGCCGGTCCCAACCCACCAAAATGATAAGCATAAAATATTACTCTCAATTCGTTAATCATAAGCAAGGTGCTATGTAGAGATGTCTATATAAAGAGATGACAATTTAACACATAGGATCAGAACTCATAATCGTACGTCTTATATATTAGAGTTACTTTTCGAGTAGCCAAAACAATAATAATAGTTATTGTAACATCAAAGAATTCATAACTCCAATTGTTGTCTTAGAATGAAAATGGCTAGGCCCAAAGTTATTGGTGCAGCAATGTTGGTTATGCTGCTTTTGCAGGTATCCATTGCAGCTCGAACACCAAGTGGGAAGGCTTCAGCTAGTGGTGGTGGAGGAGGAGGAGGTAGTGGTGGTGGTGGGTCATCCGGTTCTGGTGCAGGCTATGGCTCAGGATCTGGAAGTGGCTCTGGATATGGAAATGCACAATCTGGGTATGGTAATGCCCAAGCTAGTGGTGGTGGAAGAGGCAGTGGAGGTGGAGGTGGGTCTAGTTTAGGTTCCGGCTATGGTTCAGGGTATGGATCAGGAAGTGGTTCAGGACATGGTGTTGCACAAGGAGGATATGGTTCTAGTGCTAGTGCTAGTGCTAGTGGAGGAGGAAAAGGAAGTGGTGGAGGTGGTGGGAGGTCAAGTTCGAGTTCGGGCTACGGTTCAGGATATGGCTCAGGAAGTGGTTCTGGATATGGAAGTGCTCAAGGAGGTTATGGAGGCTCTAGTGCCAATGCTGGAGGCAGTGGTAGAGGAGGTGGTGGAGGAGGTGGCAGCTCTAGTTTGGGTTCTAGCTATGGCTCGGGTTATGGTTCAGGAAGTGGATCTGGATATGGAAACGCACGAGGGGGTTATGGAGGCTATGGTGCCAACGTTAGAGGTGGTGGAGGAGGTAGTGGCAATGGGGGTGGTGGAGGCTCGAATGGTGGTTCCGGATATGGCTCGGGTTCTGGAAGTGGAAGTGGAAGAGGCAGTGCTAATGGTGGCAGGGCATAAAGATAACCATGCTAAAAGGCTTTCCACATTTAGTCATGCCACAAGGACAAACTAAGTAGTCATATTCTCTATGTTTAATGTCTATGCTATTTATGTTTGCATACAAAATAAAACTTCTATGAAATATTAGCTTTCCTAACTTATCTTCATATATCATGTTGCTTAAAGGCATCAACTGAAATAAAATATCTTTTATTTAGACTCTTGTCACCTTCTTTTATATTTTCTTTCTTATTTTCTTTGCACTATGTCATTTATTATGTGTGATCTCAAAAGATGATCAAGAATAAGCTTCAAAGGCACTCTTTTCTTGTGGGAGAAGGAGCCAAATACCCTTTGATAAATCATTGAATCTTTATGCTTAGAATTATATTTGTAATTTGGTTATTTATTCTTGTTTAGTGTTACTTAAAAAAATATTTTATAAAAAACTTTAAGTTTATTTAAAAAAAATCATGACATTAGATAATCACTTGTTTAATTAGCTCCGAACAATAGGTTAACATATTAAATTATCTAATGCAGCATAAAGTTGCCTTCACAATTTAACCATCTTATGCATTCCATTTCTTGCTTGCTAGCAACCGAATCTTAACTCAAACAAAAATGTGTGATCATCCAACAAGAAAACCCACTTGCCATGTCACCTCATCGAAGTCTCCCTTTATTTTTGGGATGAAATCATATGCCCTTGCATATAAGATCTCATTACAATTTCTGCTAAAGGGACCAAAGGTCAACAAAGATAATTAGGAAGATTTTTTTTTCATCTCTATATAAATAAAAATAATCATATATGACACCAATTTTTTTTTATTAGCGTTGTGTACTAGAGTGACGGATATGGAGCTATATAAAAGAAATTATGCTATAAGGGTATAGACAATGATCCTTGGTCACCAATACTGCCATTGAAGGTGGAAAATAAAAAATGGTTTTGTTGACCAACTACCTTTGTAGCTTGCATATGAGGAACATTATTACTTAACACTACCATTCACCTTAATGCCAAGGAGTTACAATAACATATTTGTTAAACAACCATTTTATATATTCAATACTAATTGTCATTAAAATAATGGGCAACAAATTACAAGGGCAATATTTTTTGACAACCATCATCAATATTAAACTTCTTTATAATATGTTGCTGAATTGACTAATAATCGATATCAACTCATAGTTCAAATAGACAACTAGCTACACTATTTACAAATACAATTCTCGTACAAGAAGGGGTTGAGCTAGGGCTTCACAATAATGACACGTGACACCACAGAGCCTTGACGAAATATTATTATTTATCTACTATATACGGGGTACATGATGTATAGAATGAAAGAGGATACCATATAATTAAATACAATTGGCACGGTGATTTATTGCATGCTGTCCTTTCAGTTTGACATGGGATCAATACCTTGGCCATAGGTGTAATTTTTGTTGCTTCAATTAGAAAGTGCATGGCTAGTATCAGTGAAACAAGAAATGTATGAAAATCATGCTAATAGTGTTGCATAACTTTGTATTTTAAGCATAATATATTGCTATTACTAAATTGATTGTTAGTATTATTTTACCATGGGGACACTATACACTTCAAGTTCTAGCTCCGCCACAACGTACACCATATATATAATTGGCATATAAAAATCTTACTATACAAACATGTATACAAACCATGAAACACTAGTAATACATATAAATAATTAATCACATGTGTTACTAGAAAACAAAATAGGGCCAATCTTTTCTTACATCAACCAAAGTTGTTATGGAATAAGTGGGTTCATCATCGTCAAAGATGTATGAAACCAAAATGAAGGTGGTTAAATTAATAAGTTAATAAATAGAATTTGATAATATATTTCATGTATAAATGGTAATCAACAAACTTGTAGTTGCTTAGTGTTTCCTCTTTCATCCTAATCTTTAATGATCTAAACACATAGAATTCTAAATCATCCATAAATATTTTTTATAGATTAGTCTCCCAATAAATAAAAGACAAAATTTGGCCACTATATATAGTGATGAAGATTATAAGAAAATGACTCATTTTTAAAAAGCCTACGTAGCATGCACTTAGGTGTGATCTTGGCTCTACCTGTTTGGTTATCTTAGTTGTGCAATATGTTTTTGATGCCTTGACAAATTATCAAGTTATCAAATATTTCTTTTAAGATTTTGGTTTGTTGTAGCCTAGAAAGAATAAGATAAAACTTTAAAAGAATAAGGTAAAACTTTAAGTCTATAATTTATTTAAAATCCACTAATGAAACGTCAGTTCAACATGTGAAAATTTAAACTTATATATATGTGAAGCCCTCCCTTTATTAGTAAGTTTTAAATAAGGTGTAAAATGTGTAGTTGTAAGCTAAGTATTTTTTATTTAAAAATGAACTCTTAGTGTGACACTCTCAAAATTTTTGAACTAAAATTTTTCTTTAAAATGAGTTTGCATAAGCCAAACACAAAACGCAGGGGTAGTATGCCACATCTAACATAGAAGAGGTGTTCCCTATACCTAGTTTATATCAGATGCAAGACAAAAATGACCTCGTACCTAGAAATTAGATGTGAGAAACACTGATTCCACCATGATATAATATATAAAATAGAGAGAAGAGAAAATATATAATAAAAATAGATGAAAAAGAGGAAAGAGAGATTCTAGATAACAAACTCTAGATCAAATCCAATCACACTCAACGTAAGCAGCATAATGGAAGTATTGAATCAGTCAGTACCATCAAATATTATTGTAGAGTTGCAACTATCCATTGAATAGGTAAGGGACAATGAAATAGAACCCTTGAGTACAATGCATCTGAGTAATCTATTATACAATAATAAACATAAAAATGTCACATGAAACATAGAAAATATCACAAGAGAAACATGGCATAAAACCTCAATAACACATGAAATAGTGAAAAAGATAATACCTGCCATAGTATAACCATCCCTATAACTATGATCTTATCATGCAATTATTCTTAACCACAACCAAATCTAATCAATGATTATAATCATTTCAATTATTTAGTTATGTTGAGTTCATAGACCCCACTATTCTTAATCTTGTGGGACAGACTAAAGCACCTCCTTAGGTAGAATGCTCATAAGCCATTATTATTTTTTGGCAAAAAAAACTTAATTTAACACCCCCAAATATCACATCCCTTCTTTCTATAAAAGAAAATTTCCTTTTTTTGAACTTCTACGGTGAGATCATTTCTAAACATCACTTCTTTTTACAAGAGAAACACCAAGGTTCTTTCTTTATCTCACCCTAGATTGGTACTTTACCTTTATTCTTTTGGAATGTTTTATTATTTTTTTATTTATCCTTATTTTTCATCATAATAGTATCCCCATGATATATCAAAAGTCATTCCTCCTCTTGCACACACATGGTTATTAACTCAACGATTGACCATTTCTCCCTTCGTGTGTGGTAGTTGACTTTGAATGGTTTATATTCCTTTGAAATCATATTTAAGATGAAATGAACCAGGATGGATCCAAACATATCAACCTCTAGAAACTTGAGTTGTGTTGCTAAGTTCCTCATCTTCATGATGTACTCACGCACATGCTTGATAGTAGTAAGTTTCATGGATGGAAGCTTCATTATCAATTTACCAGCTTAGGCCTTATTCGAATGGATGAATTTTTCATCGATGGACCTTATCAAGTCATTAACATCTTGATGATATTCAACTGAGCCTCTGATGGAATAAGACAACATAGGGATAGTTTAACAAGTTGACTTGACATGTTCTTCATTGTTTATGAATGTGTCACGTGTTTCCCAAACTTGAGCTACTTAGCTTTAGTCAAGTCACTCTTATATCATAAACCCATTCAATTATTTTGTTAGGTTGAAGAGGAGGGACCCAAGCCTTTTACATGTTAGGATATGTTGTTCTCTCACCCAAAGTTTAAAATTTTGTGTCAAAATGCTAGATCGAATTGAGTGACATCTTGTGCCAGGTTAAACTCAAGATTATTAAGAAACATCTCTTGGAGTGGAATAAAAATGTGTTTAGGTATTTCAAAAAATATATATATATGAAGGTCTTCAAGACAAATCTGACAAGAATGGATCAAAATGGATATGAAGGCCCATATTTAGAGGCAAATTTGGCTAGGAGGGTAGACTACAGTGATAATGATGACTACGACATAAGAGAAAAGAAATTTATTGGCTCTGAGAATAAATATCTAGGGGGTTTGAGGAGAGGGATAGAAATACTAGGTACTTCTACACTATTGCAATAATAATAAAAAAATAGAGGGAAGGTATTCATAGGCAATAGGAAAATGATAAAATGGTAGTAGATCCTTAAAAAATAATGGAAACGATCATCTCTTATTATTATAAATTGTAAAGTGCTCCTAATCTACCTACTGTTAGAATTACTGATGAGGGTGTTAGTAAGTTGATAGAAGTATAGAGGATTTGGATAGGGAGTATGCCTTTAGAGAGGAAGTGAAGACAGCGATGTGGGCCTATGACCCTATAAAAATCTTAGGCTATGATGGTTTCCATATGGGTTTTATACATAAGATGTGGAATGTGATTGGTATACACTTCATAGATTCAGTGCTATAGTTATTTACCTCAAGTCGAATGCCTCACTCGCTAAACACCACACTAGTAACTTTGATCCCTAAACTGCAAGATTTAATGGAGGTAAAGAAATTTAGACTGATTAGCATGATAGGGTGCATTTATAAATTTATTATCAAGATTATGGTGGAGCGGCTGAAGCAAGTGATAGAGCCCCTTATTAGCGATTCCCAATCACCTTTCATTGTAGGGAGGAGTATATTATATGGGGTGTTAGTGGTGAATGAAGTAGTTCACTAGTTTAAGAAAGATACAAGACATAAAGGTTTGATGGTAAAGATAGATTTTCATAAAGCTTATGATACCCTCATATGGGAGTTTATAAACTCAACCCTTGAGATAATGGGTTTTGGCATAGCGCGAAGGGGTTAGATTAAGGAATGCCTTAGAATTGATAGTATTTTAGTATTGATATATGGTTCTCCTACCACTCCATTCAAGATGAAGAGGGTACTTAGACAAAGGGACCCTTATCCTCTTTCCTTTTTGTCATAACAATAGAAGTTTTCAATCAAATGGTTTGAAGAGGTATATCGAAAAGTTTGATGAAGGGGGTAAAGTTTGGGCAGAGTCATAATGAATATTTTAATTTACATTATGCGGATAACATAGTGATATTTTGTGATTCTTCACAAACTAATGTCAAGAACTAGAAAGGGTTGCTAGACTCCTTCTACTAGCCTTGGGATTAGGAGTTAAGTATGCTAAATTAGAGCTCATTGGTCTACAAGTGGATGATGAATTACTAGAGGAGGCTGCAAATATTTTAAAGTGTCAGATTAGAAAATTTTCCATCATGTACCTTGGTCTTCCTCTATGTGAAAACCCCATACTTAAGTAGACATCCTAGCCTATTGTGGATAAGGTGAAGAAAAGGTTAAAGAGCTAGAAGGTGAGGACACTATCAAAAGCTAGCCGATTAGTGCTCATTGCTCTAAACAACTTGTCATTGTATTATATGATCCTTTTAAGGATACCAAAAGGGGTAGAAAAGGAAATCATCTATATTTATTGGAATTTTTCTAGATTGGAAATGGGGATAGTAAGAAATTACCACTAGTCAGTTGGAAAATAATTCAAAAACCTAGAAGGATGGGTGGTTTGGGAGTGGGGGACCCGGTAATTAAGAACAATGCATTGTTCTTTAAATGGTGGTAGAGATTCTTCACTATAAATATTGTAATGTGGAAAAAGGTAATGCAAGATATCTACTCTTGTAATGAGAATATTAAGGTTCTAGAAATCTGAGACCAAAAGTGGGGCAAAGGGACCTGGGCAGAAATAGTTGACCAATGTGATAATCTACTGAAAAGGGATTTTAATAACACCATAGGAGAAGGCACAAAGGTCATATTTTGGCACGATAACTACATGGCTTATAGGACCTTAAAATAGGCTTTTCACAGATTATTTGCTATATTGTTTCAATAAGATGAGAACGTTGTAAACATGGAAGTATGGGATGGAGTAGTGTGGTAATGTAGCCTAGTTTGGCGATGATGGTTTTTTTCTCACTCTTGAAATTTTTTGTATAGAATATTATAGAAGAAAAAGTAAAAAATAGAGAATTTCACCATCACACCTAACACAAAATAAATTTCTATAATTTATCTCATTCTAGATACAAAGTTATAACATGTTTAACTAAAATTTAAATGTCATCTAAACTGAGAGAATAAACTCCCACAAAGAGATATCTAATAGTGGATGGAAAGCAAATGGTATTAATGAAAAATATCATTGCTGATAAAATTAGTGAAAAACCTATAAAATAACCTTGGATTTTGAAAACTTAGTGAGGTAATGGGGAGCTGAAATTTAGTTACAATACCATAAAAAATTTGATACAATGCTTGAAAATTTTCAAAATATAGACAAAAAATAAAGATAAATCCTCGACGGATAAAAATCTTTGAGTGGTTTAAATCTCTCAAAGCCCGAGTCTTTAACCAATAATAGTTATCTATCTCAAGCCTACACTAGAGGTCTCCTCCCCACCATTAGTGTATCATCGTAGGACCTAATCAATCAAAGCAATATCAATATGGGTCTGGTGCTGAGAAATCATAACTACCTAAATCATGGAGGGTGCATAATACACATAAGGACATGGTAATATTTAACTTACAATACTCATACTTATGTATATATGTGATACGTACACCATTTCATTTATATGATTTCATGAAGTTTATCACATATCATTAATTGTCCTCCCAATAAGTATTAAGGAAAGTTATACATGCAATGATAAAAGTAAGGCACACATGCGATGAATTGAGTAAGGCATACTCATATAGAATATCATAATTATAAGTATCAATGGTGTACATGGGTACATGTGATAATCAAGAAGATATATGAGACATGTGAGAACATATGAAAAAACATGCGGTGATGGATTCTTTCTTATAAACAGACAACTAGATATGGTAACACAGAGTGTATGCGTGTATAACGAAACATGAATGCATGATAAGTAGCACAACTACCCTAGTAGATAACATTCTGCATGTAAGGTCAATATGTGATTAAAATAGTAGACATATGATAACAAGATAAGAACATACATCATATGGTAGCATAATTTAAAGAAGACAACTAAGCAACATGCATAGGATAATGAAATATAAAGTTCGTGAATGAATGAGAAAAAATGATTATTGTATTCTGTTATTGTGACCACAACCATTTTATGATTTTAACTTGAGGATAATGACTCAATGAAACTATAACAACTAATCTAGTGCTCAAACGGTACTAGCTTTAGCTGGCCCATCCAAAAACATAACCTAACCAGCAAATAACATGACACCTAATCACTTAAATATACATACTCTTTATAGGGATTAAATATATCAAAATACTTATATAGTAGAAAAAGGTTTCCTAGATCTTTTAAAGCACTTGGGATCAAAAAAGAGAAAACATTAAAATGGTACCAAGTGAATACCAAACCTGACTCGGATAGCTACCCCGAGTGGTACAAGTTTCAATTCAAGATCTTTCACTTTAAGTGATGAATGTTTTATTTAAGTATTTAACCAAGCATAAATTAGGTCCATATAACAATACTTGAATCACTTCTATCAATATAATGCAATTCCATTGTTACCTCCATTCCAAGTGTCCTTAAAGCCGATAAATTTGAAGTGGCATTGAAGGAAATCCATTCCAAGTGGCATTAAAGCCAAATTATTACAAGTGGAATTAAATCCTAACAATACCATTACATATAAGCCTGACATAAGTATCACACAATTTTAATCCATACTCAACCAATTATCCGATTCTCCAAAACCAATTATAATTTAACATATTAGAACACGCTGCCATATATTTATATTGAAAATTATAACCTCATTGATACATTAAAGTGTTATAAAAGACATAATGTAGACATGACATACATAAATGATATAAGGCATACTTATTGCCTTCAACACCAATAACATATATATTTCATGACTCCACCATAAGCAAAGGTAAGTAGAGACTTAGCTAGGTCTAAAGCTAGCTAAGCAAAATAGGAAAGAGAGTGATATCACTAGCTTGAGGATCCATAAGAATATTTTCCTAGATTGCTGATAGAAATCATAGAGCTAAGTTATAAAACTAATTGAAACATAGAATAATAAAAAATAAGTAAATTTATTAAAACTCATATGAATAATTAGGGTTTACAACCCAAAACAACTAATCATTTCCAAAGAATCAATCCAAAAGATAAGTTAGAAACTCATTTTCATTAATTTTAAATCAATGCTAATTGATTACTATATGAAAGAAACAAACACAAGTATATTTTAGAAAACTATTCTAAAAAATTTAGGTTTTAAAGCCCAAAATACAAATTCAAACAATTCAAAGTAATTAATAAAAATTAAAGGTACTATAATGCAATTAAGGTCATTTAAAACATTTCCATAAAATCAATTATAGAAGAAACAATTACATGAATGACCAATTTTATAATTTCATTTGAAAGTTAGGGTTTTATGCCCAAAAATACAATTCAATCAAATTTATTAATTTATTTAAATTAAATGTTTAAAAATACAATTAGACCCATTATATAACATATTGTATTATCAATTAATTAAAATAAATACAAGAAACATGTAGTTTAAAACAAATAAGGTTTTTGGGCCCAAAATGTAAATCCAATCAAAATTACTAGAATATTTAAACTAAAGAATAAAAAATGAAGTTAATGATATTCTAACGCAAATTATATAATCAACTGAATCAAATAACGCAATTATACAGTCCAATTTTAATCCTAAAGAGTTTTGACCGAAAACCTAATTTTGATTGTGAGATAATTTGACACTTCCAACATGAAATTGAATAAATTTCAAATTATATTATAAAATTAATTGAATAAAACAACTCAACTATACAAATCAATTTCAATACGCAAAGGTTTTAACCTAGAAATCTAATTTTGATTTATTTGTCACAAATTTCTCAAATTGATTGTTCTAACATGAAACTAGATACATTTCAAAGGATATATTAAAATCAATTTATCCAAAAGAGTTTAAGTAGAAGAATATGATGAATCTGGACATAATTGGGTTAAAAATTCCAAATTCTAGAATTCATTCACATACATCATATTTAACCCATCCAAATCAACCATACAACACATACATACATAATTAAACAACCACTTTAGCTGAATTAAGCTCAATATATTCAAAATTAATTCAATTTTGAAGTTAGGATTTAGATAGTTTATACAAAATAAAATGTTATGAATATGAGCCAATGCATATTAAGGAAGCTCCACCGAAGGTTCCCCATTGCTTGTTGGTAGTAGGTCGAGCTCATTCTGGTTGAACATTGTTATTCCCACACTACTACATCTTATCTATCATTGTTGCTACAACCTTAATCATGTGGCTTTAGCATGGCCTACTATCGTGGAGGAGAAAGGATGATGAAGATGAAGGGAGATGGGTGGTGGCATGACATGATAATGGCATGGCGGTGGTGCGGGCATCTAGGGTCGAAGGCAGGGATTAAGAAGCAAGAAGGTTATAGGTTGGCATTGGCTTTAGTTCACAAGGAAAAAAAATTTGTTGGGTATTGTTTTTTATTAATTTTTTTTATTAAAACACATACACACAAGAGGATTCTTAATATATGAAAACTATGAATGGATAATTTTAATAATGTTGCAGTTTCCATCTTAATTTCTTAAAAAAAAATATTAATAATTAATCAAGATATGTTACAGTTTCCATCTTAAATTTCACTTAAGTGTGAGATTATAAGACTATAAAGCCCCTTAATAGCTCCTAATAACCAATAAAGTAGCCACTTATACCTTTAGAGCCTAATGTCCTTCCAGATAGCCTATAAGGCCTTGCTTAATTAGGCATCCCTATATTTGAAAGTCTGTTTAAAGCTCACTAAGTGTTTTGTTAGTTACTTTAGTTGGTAATTTATTAAAAGAATAAGATACTATCTTTTTAGTAATGCATCATGGTTAATCATGCTCATCATATCTTTATGCATCATGTTTCATCTATTAGCTGCACCATTCATGCTAGGATTTTAAAATAGTGTATTGCAGACGACCCTATTTCCACATGTAAGGTTTCATTATATGAAACAATAATATTAAGCATCTATAGGTTACTGAACAAACATAATGTGCCATAATCGATAATATATGAGTTAAATGAACACAATGTTAATTATGTCCATATGAAAAATGATATTCACTTACGTTCAGTGTGGAAACTAAATTGCATCTAAAGTATAGTACAACTGAAGTCTTTCAAATTCAAATAATATCTTATTCTTCATACTAACCTAATATTACTTCAACTTCTATTGATGATCCAATACCAACATTAATGTATCTTTCATTGTTATTTGGATTTTAGTAACTCAAGCAACCTCACATAGAAGCACTTATATGTGTAGTAGCAATTAAGTCTAATCACCAAGTGTTTATAGGTAATAATCTGAAATTTACCTCGTAATAAACCAAAGCAAGGATTATACATTATTTACACACCAAGCGTAGTGCTTTGCACAATTCTTCCTTATATGTACGGACCATGTGTAAATAAAATAACTATCATTTTCCATACATTGTTTCAATTTCCCTGGACCCTTAAGAGCAACATTATATTCATATTTACTTTCTTGTCCTTATCTGTAGGGGTAGTAACCAAATTGGCACTTTATCCTCACTTACTTCAATATAATTTCCTCTTGCACTTATTATGAAATAAACTAACTAAGAGCAACTTTCTTTTATTATCAATTATTGACTTCAAACTAATTACATTGTGTAAGAAGACAAATTAGTGCAAAATTGATGAGCAAGTCATATGATAACTCAAGATTTAATGCCTTAAGTTTTGTAATGGTGTGAAACATCTCAATGATATACTCCCTTATATTCCATTTTCCTTTTAACTTTATTGAAATCAAGCTTTGCAAAAGCATACTTATTTAATCCTTAAGATTTTTTGGCAAAGAACTCCTTATTATTAGTGTCATCATCTAACACTTTACCCCTAAATACTTCCAAAGTATTGCGCTTAATGGTCATAAGCCTTATGAAATTTGAAAAATCTCATTTTTCAAAGTTTTATTTATCATTAGTTGTACAATGAGTAGGTTGTTCAGTCCTGAGTATAAGGTGACTCATGTAGCTAAGAACAATTGAAAAGTTCTCTTTTAATCCTAAAAGTTATCTTTATGTATGAAAATTGAACTTAAGTTGGTAGAAATTATAATGACAAATATAAGAAATGTACATACAAAAAAAAATTAAGTATAAAAAAAAATATCATGCTCACATCAATATACATAAATATGAATCAATAATTTCAAATAATGACACTCTTATCATAAGATATTAGCATAATAATATCAAGTCTTTGGACAGAAATATTAATTGTGAGTGAAAACCTTGTTGTAGTGATCAAATACTGATGATAAGGTCTATCAAATAATAATCTCATCTTTGAATTAACTTATTATCCACATGGCAACCTAATAATCAACAGATATTTATTACCATAGATGTATATAAAATTATACCAGATATTTACCTTCCATTAGGCTGACTAAATACTCACATGAATAAACATATACACTAACATCCAATATTTTTAATAGACTAGTTTTCACAAGAAAGGCCACTTTGGTGTCAACTAATTTATTTACAAATATTAGACAACCATTTATTTAAATAAACTGATTCCATAATATGGGATAAAAATTTAAACCTGAAGACCAATATCATTTAGATTTAATATCCATAATAATAATAATAATAATAATAATAATAATAATAATAATAATAATATATTAAATCTAACTTGATATGCTAATAAATAACTAGCACCATTGTAATATTTAGCATAAAATATAGTCATCAATTAATCTATGTAACAGTTAATGCCATAATTACAAATCTTAAATACTATAAGGTACATTATAACATTTAATGTCAACCTTAATTAAATTGTTATATTTTAATGGTTTAATAGTGCTATAATATCAATCATTATGTTTTAATAGTTGAAAGACCAAATTAGTGTATAATTATGTTTCCATTAATTACCAATCATTACCAGTGAATTGGTTATACACAATCCACCCTATTTTATTATGTAAAAAAATTAAAGAGAAGAAATGTAACTCTATTCATTACACAAAGTAAAAGTAGAGATGTAACTAGTAGCTATCTACCAAAACACCTAAACCTGGCTCCGACTTTCCTCAAACCACCATTGCCACTACCCCAATTCTACCATCTATAGAAGCTAACACGTCGACAACTAGCACAATAACCTACTGAAGCAAAACAATCTACAGAAGCCACCTAAAATAATTCCTTCTTGTACCATAAAAATGGCACTTCTCCTAATTTAGTACCAAGTTGACTTTTTTACATCTTTTCAACACTTTAGCAAAGTTATGCAAGAATTCATCAAAAGAAGTTCCATAGATATAAAATTAATCCATAAACACTTCCATAATGTTTGTAATAAAATCTATTACAAAGGTGGTTGGGGCATTACACAAGCCAAATCACATGCTTGGATAAGCATAGGTGACGTATGGACAT
Source organism: Tamarix chinensis (assembly GCA_030549775.1). Classification (NCBI taxonomy): domain Eukaryota; kingdom Viridiplantae; phylum Streptophyta; class Magnoliopsida; order Caryophyllales; family Tamaricaceae; genus Tamarix; species Tamarix chinensis. Next base: position 39,655,109 of record CM060182.1, on the reverse strand, counting down.
GTAAATATCATTTTTTTTTCTTAATAATTAGGGTGAAATGGTAAGAGTATTTAGCCAACCTCTCAATATTTGGTCAATAAATGGAAGGGGAAAATGATCTTTTCAAGTGGTTTTGTTGAGTTTTCTATAATCTATATACATACACCATTCAATGACTATTTTAGTTGGAATAAGTTCATTTTTCTCATTTCAAATAATGGTCATACCTACCTTATTTGGTATCCCTTGCATTAGCTTTACCTAGTTACTATCTCAGATATGGTAGATGATTTCCACATCAAGAAATTCTAGTGCCTCTTTTTTTACAACCTCTTTTATGTTTAGATTTAATATCCTTTGATGTTATAAGGAGGATTTGCATAATTCTTTTAACAAAATTCAATGCATGGAAATAGAGGGGTTAATACCTTTGATATCATCTATGGAATAGCCTATCACATCCTTATGCAACCTAAAGACCTCAAGTAACTTCTCAACATCCTCATTACTCAAGTTATCATTCATAATAATAGGATATTCACTATTCGAGTCCAAGAATTCATACCTGAGTAAGGGAGGGATGGTTTTAGTTCTACCTTGGGCGCAGATTTCTCCTCATAAATTTTATCACTCAAATCCTTCTCAACTTGAACCAAAATTTTAAGTTCTTTAGCATATAAAGGGCTCTCCCCAAGTATGGTAGCATAAGTAGCCACTTTCTCATCATTGTCATTAGGTGCTCCATACCGTACCATTTTTTTTATTTAAGTAGATCGCTTGAGATCAAGCTTGCATGGTTCTCTCTAACCATCGCATCCATAGTGACGATCCTACAAAAAGTGTCATCAATCAATGGAAATTTCATTATAGAAGATAAGTAAAATTTCACTTTCTCATCCCCAATATAGAGAGAGTTTTCCATTTTTCACATCGATTACAACTTCAGTAGTAGGTAGGAAAGGTCTTCCTAATAGAATGAAAATTTGCACATCCTCCTCTATCTCAAGAATAAAAAAATCAATTGGAATGTAAAAATAACTAATCGTAATGGTTACATCTTCCAATGTACCTATCAGATATTTTACTGATCGATTTGCCAATTAGAGGGAAATGGTGATTAGCTTCATGTTCCCACCTGCAATTTCTTACAAATAAATAGGAGCATTAAACTTTTATTAGCACCAAGATCACATAGAGAATGGTAAAAGGATACATCACCAATGGTACAAGGAATATAGAAGGAGACTGAGTCCTTGAGCTTAGATGGTAGATTACTTTGAATGATAGCGCTACACTCTTGGGTTAAGGATATGATCTCATATTCCTCTAAACACCTCTTGTTGGAAAGAATCTCCTTTAAATCTTTAGCATATGAGGGGAATTTGAGAAATGGTTTCAATAAAGAGGATATTAATATGTAATTTTTTTAAAAAAATCATTAATTTCCCAAATTATATTTCTAATTTTCCTTAGCTTGTGTAACACCCCAAAATTTACTACTAAAAAATTTCGTTTGCAGAGTTAAACATGGAAACTAAAACAATAAAATAAACGATGTTACTGCCACAATTGGTATAAGTTCGGTTCTTATACCAAATGCTAAGGCTGAAATCATTACTATGCTTAATAACATGATTATAGAAACTAGAATAGAGAGAATGTTAGATAAGTACCATGATAATTAAAAATAATACCATCAATTTACAACACTCAAGAGAGAAATTATGGGAGGACATAATAGTCCAAATACAGCCGGAATAAGATAGAAAAAAAGACACAGGATAGCCCTACACATTCAAATCCAAACTACCAGCATTTAACTGAACTCGGAGGCTGACCTACAAAGTCCACTGTCCATTAAATAGGTAAGGGCCCATGAGAATGAACCCTTCAGTACTACGGTACTGAGCAACCCTTTATACCAAACTAATATAATAAAACAACATGGAATACATGCAAGGCATACAACTAATATGGTATAAGATATATAAATATACCTACAATGATTGAGATACACTAATCATTTAGACGATCAAATTCCATAAAGGTCACATACTACTCATATTCATTCATCTGAAACAATTGAACTTATTAATGAACATCCCAGATATACTCTTTAAAGCAAAAATTAAAACCCAACTCTACATTACAATTTTAACCTTCATAGCATAATTAATGTCTCAGCATAAATCCAACGAATTACATACATCACAGGTATGTTCATAGGTATAATATACTAACATTCATATCATCCCGGGTATACTTACAGGTATAGGATGATAAAATTCATAACATCATTGGTATGTTCACAGGTACAACATAATAAAATCCTTGACATCACAGGTATACTTATAGGTACAACATAATAAAATCCATGATATTATAGGTGTGCTCACAGGTACAACATAATAAAATCCATGACATCATAGGCGAAACCATAGGTAGGGAAGAAGGTTGCTACTGAAACCACAGGTAGGCACAAAAGCTACTACCGAAACCATAGGTACGCATAAAGGCTGCTACCAAATAATCCAATAATCTCATAATCATTATTTTAATCAAATCATATCATTTCCATTTTTCTTTAATTTCTCGAGGGAAGATCAATCAACCTGAAGACACAAAGATATTCTAGTCATACCAGTGTACCAAGACAACATGGTATCCTACCGACTACCAACCCAAGGACGCAAAGGTACCTTGGTCGCACTGGTACATGAAGGTAACATAGTACCCTACAGATAAGGAAACTTAATCCATAAGTATGCATACTCCCTATCAATCCGTAGAACAGAATAGCATAAGATGTAGGGCCTGACTAGGACACTGCACACCAGCATAAATCCATAATATCAACTATGGACTAAACCACGTCCTTAGGGTAACGACCCCTAAGGAGCCACCATTTCCGATCTCGAGGTCTTTCACTTTAAGTATTAGTATTTTATTAAGGTGACCATGAGATCACGTACAATACTTAGTGAAAAATAGTTACATGCAAGATATAAAAATCAACACAAGGTAATTACTAGTTCGGATTCGTAATTTTAAATATGATATAACCCAATCTTTTATTTACGTTGAGTTCAGGGAACCCACTATTCTTAAACCGGTGAAGCGGTCTAAAACACCTCCTAGGGCAAGACACTTCTGGCGACTATTATTAAGTCGGTGGAACTGACTCTACACCTTTTAAGGCAAAATGCTCCTGGATACTATTCTTAAACCGGTGGAATGGTCTGAAGCACCTCCCAAGACATAATGCACCTGGACACTATTATTAAGCTGGTGGAACAAACTCCTATACCTTGGTCCTGACTCGCGTCATCTTTCACTATAAGTGATTAGTGTCTTAATCATTGGTTACTTTTCTCAGACTCATATTATCTTTCATGTTGAGATTACGCCCCATTATTCTTAAACCGGTGGAATGGTCTGATGCACCTTTTAGGGCAAAACGTAGATGACCACTATTATTAAGCCAGTGGAACAGACTTGTAAAAAAACTTGGCCTGGCTCACGTGATATTTTACTTTAAATGATTAGTGTCTTATTCATGATTAGTTTATGAGTGAGAAAATAATTAATATAAGCGAGACATCAATATACATATAACAGGATTGTTCTCAAATATTAAGATGATTTTTTTCCCCAAAAATCCTAAATTCACAATTTAAGCATAACTTCCCTCATACGGCTCAATTATTTAAATATGGACACTTTAGGCCAAAAATAACCAAAATTCCTAGATTATCATCTGATTAAATAAAAATTTCATTTTATTTATTAACTTGTCATGATAAGGCTAAAACACCATTAAAAAATTATTTATTATGTAGTTTAAATTATTAGATATGTCTAATGACCATTTTGCCCTTATACATAATTTTGCACATAAAATCCTTTTTCGCACCTTTAATCCATCCAAAACACATACTGGCATAGTTGACAACAACTAATATATATTAGAAATGATTTTCAAGATAAATATCATAATACAAAAAAATAACTAAATTGCCTTTAGGGCACACATCCATAATAATTATTCCATAATTATATCTAAGCATGCTCAACCTATTATTTTATACATAATTATTATACAGATTATTTTTTCATCATTAGAATCATTTTAATCATACTTTTGTACTTAACATAATTTACATCAGATAACATGCTCATTTAACTCATTTTTATGGTAATAATAATTAATACATAATTATAACATAACAAATCATATTTAACATATTTCATACACTAAAACTTTAATGTGCTATCATGCAATATTTATAATTTTAGTAGGGTATAAGAGTTACCTAAATTCTAGCAAAAATGTAAAAATAGCGGTATCCTACTAAAGTTATTGGATCCCGCTAATCAACCTTTTGCACCTAAAAATAATACTGTAATTACCAAATTAATATCTATCAGGTAAAATAATAATTATAATATAAAAATATTTATTTTTATAAAATTATCAAAATACCCTTACATTTAATATTGGTACTAAATTTTATTAACACAACATACACAACATGAGCCATTCTTGCGCATGAGCCATGCATGCGTAGGAGGCTCGGCCGCTGGCTGGGCGAGAGGGTTGGCCAGGCTGCTAGGTAGGGGGAAGGAAAGGGCGGCAGAGGTGGTGGTCGGTGAAGTTGGTGGTGATGGTTGGGCTGGGAAATGGTGGAGGCTACTGTGCAGCTTGACGGGATGGTGGGATATAGGTCGGCTGGTTGGATTGGGAAGTGTAGAGCTACGACAGGGGTGGCGGTTCTGCTGGGCGATGGTGGCAGTCGGTGCTATAAGGCTGGTGATGATGGTTGGGTTGGGTGCTATTGGTTGGCTGTGGTGGTAGTGATGCGGGGTTATGATCAGTTGATTTGGTGGTGGTGCTGGTCGAGGACGAGGCTACAAGGGGCCAATGGTGGTCGGTGGTTGTTGTGGGATGGAAGCATGTAGAGGGATGTTTGGGTGTTGGGTTCTGCGCTGGATGGGAAAGGCAGGGAGAGGTGTCGGAGGGGGTACAACGGGGCTGTTGGGTTGGAAAGAAAAAAACAAACAAGGAGAGAGGGGAGGAGGATGGGAAGGGTTGTATACATATGATGGGGAGGGGCTGGATGACGAAACTAAATGGGGCAAAGAAAGGGGAGTGGGGGTTGTTTGGGCAATGGTGGGCTGTAATGTAGGGTGGCTACATGGGGGCAGTTTGGTTGGAAAACCCGAGGGAAAGAGAGAGAGGGGAGTGGGAGGGGAAGTGGAGGGCTAGTACGAGATGTATGTGTGTGTATGTATATAGTGCAGGTGCTGGGCTTGGCTGAGGGAGGGGCGAGCCGAAAAGGAATAGGGGTTGGGGGTTGCTCGAAGGAATAGTGGGTTGGGGGTTGTTTGGGTAGTGGAGGGTGTGGTGTGTGTGTGTATGTAAGGAATAGTGGGTTGGGGGCTGTTTGGGTAGTGGAGTGTGTGGTGTGTGTATGTATGTATAATGCAAAGGTGATGGTAGTGTGTAGAAGGAGAAGATAGAAAAATATTTGGGGGAGATATTTAGGGCATGGCAGAGGATAGAGTAGGGGGTAAATTAATAGGATAGGGTAGGAATTTAGTTATTTAGTTTTAGGTTTAATTTAGATAGGTTAGGGTATCGGATAGAAAAATAATCCAGGAAAAATTATCAGAATTAGGATAGGTTTAAAAAGGGTCAGAAAGAGTAAAATAATGGAGAATAAATTTTAGAAAATTATTTTTGGGTTATGAATCAAAAGATTATTAGTAAAATAATTTAGAATAAAATTTATGGGTAAAAAATAGGATTAATTTTAATAATCCAATTTCTATCAAAAATTTTAACCTAGTTAAATTTATACTTAAACCATCAAAATAACACTTTTAATATTAAACCTCCTAAAATAATAATTATAACTAATAATATGATTATTAATTTATAATTAAGATTTTTAAAAACAACGTAATACAACTTACCTTAGAGAAAAGGGTAATGGAGGCTAGTATGGTGGTGGAGGGGCATATTTCTCAACTCCATGCTCCTTTCCCGAAGTAGCCTCTTTTTTAATGTTCACTATCCTCAACTTCCTTCTTCAAAGTGGGAGCTTCTAGTTATTTCCCACTCCTAAGTGCTATAAATTTAATGGAACATTTAGGATTAGTTTCCACTTTCCCTGGAAGCATTCTGACAGGCCTAGAAGATTAACTAGCTTGTTGGGCCACATGTATGAATTATTTTCTATCATCTTATTAGGGGTGGAAATGGAATCAACTTTATAACTTATGTTATTAAATTCACTCCTCAAATCCTTAGTTTGTTTAGTTTGAGAGACTATAATGCCCTCCAAAAGTGACTCAAGATTAGATTTTGGAGGCTTATGAAAAGGTGGTATGAGGTTTTGAAAACCTCAGGGCCTAAAATTTGATTGAGGAATAGAATTAAGTGGTGGGTTCTTGTACTAAATATTCAAATGATTTCTCCACCATGGGTTGCAAGTAAGAGAGAAGGGATCTTCTTTTTGATTGAAATTGTTCACACAATTCACATGATTTGCAAGAGTTACATCATTAGGTAGAGGGGCAGCGGATTGACATTTGAATGATGAGCGTCCAACAACACCACAATGCTCATAAGAAGTAGAAATAGAAGTTAATGCATTCACATTGAATTTATCAAATAATTAAAATAATGCATAAAATTTAGAAGAAAAATTATCAAAGGCATTGACATCATGCCTTCAGCCCTTCCCGGTAAAAGAGCACTCACTTGACTACTAGTAGTGGTTTTAATCCATATCCATGATTAATTATTTTTCTTCTAGTTTGTTTTTGTTCATAAGAATGCCTTTTTCTAGTGAATCTATAGTCATCCTTGTGTCGCAAAGGAGACCATTATAGAAAGTATGAGCCAAGATCCATTACTCTAGTACATTGTGTGGACATATTCTCAACATATCCATGTAACATTCCCACACATCATACAATAACTCATCATATTTCTGAATAAAACTAGTAATGAGATTCCTTGGAAACGTCTTAGATGGAGGAGAATACTTGTTCATGAAAGCTCTTAAAGTTTGCTCTTAAAAGTTGGTCCCAAGTGGTGATGGACTTGGGAGGGAATGATTCCAACCAAGCTCTAGCTTTGTCCCTCAATGAGAATGGAAATAATTGTAGCCTAATTGCCCCATCTGACATCCCATTCATCTTCAAGTTGTCACAATACTAAAGGCATATAGAGATGTGTAAATTTAGGTGATCCATTGGGTTGTAGGTGAGTTGATTTTACTGCACTATATTAAGAAAGGTAGGCTTCAATTCAAAATTATTACTGGCAACATTAGGCTTATGTATGCTTGATTACATCCCATATATATTTGAAGATGAAAACTCCTTAAGAGTGTGATTTTGATCTTCAAATTCCTCTTGGTTAGCCATGATTTCTAAACTAGTGCTTGTTTGGGTATCACGTACCCACTTCCTTATCTTACTTAATGTCCTCTCAATTTTGAGATTTAATTCAACTAGAGTTCCAAGTCAAATATATCATTGCATAAAAATTACTTGAAAGTAGTGCAAACTATGATCTATCAAATAAAAACCTTATCTAGTTAGATAAAAAAAATGATTTAGTATCAACTATCGAAGTCCCTGTCAATAATACCAAAAACTTGATGGGATAAATTCGTAAGTACACCAATTTGTTATAGTGTCAAGATCATATCCCATAGACACTTCATTGTTGAGTACTGAATCTTTATTATTTTAGCTGTATATATAAACCAAATTTAAATAGTAGAAAATGACTAACAAAATAAAATCAATTTGTAATGTTAACAACAATAAGAAAACTCTAATTAAAATCCTAGGATTATATTTTGTCATAAATTAATAATTAATGAATAGTTAATTTAATCATCAAATAAATACTTAAATCCAAGATGATAAATAGCCTCGTTTAAGGTCTAATAGGCCTGTCTAGTCCAATTTAATAAGTTATTTTGTGGTATTAAATCAAATTAAATTAATTATACTTTTAGTTAAATGGGTAAAGTCCCTATGAGACTCTAGTCTACTTTTGTGGCTCAATTTTCCCATTCGATTATTAGATTTTTGTTTGTTAATCTTCACCTTTTAATTATTTCATCAAAAAGCTATGTCTAGTCAAATTGGCGATCAAATAAATCAACCAAAATTACATAACTAACAGTTGAGTCTACAAATTCAAGCAATAAAAATGGAAATTAAGCTAATTTATCATTAATTAACAATTTATACTAGATCTAATCCTAGAAAATAAATCTATTCACTCATAAATAATGTAGGAATACAAAATGCAGGAATATAAATAATATTATGTATAATAAGTAACAAGAGAAAAAGAGAAAGATGGAACCATAGATTAATGATGAAATTCGGTTTCAAGAGTGCATACAAAAATTCTAAAACTAGAACTAAACCTAAGAGTTGATGATGAAAATCTTTAGTTATAGTTGAGAAGTCCTTTTGTTTTTTTTAAGCTAATGGAGAAAAGAAAAATAAAAATCCTCCCCATTCATATGCCTCGTCTCCCTTTAATTCATTCCCTAGACGTTGTTTCCTACATTTAGAAATGGAACGAGTCATGCAAATCATGGACTAACATTTGCACAATTGTGCTTGACATGCATGACCAGACCATACCATGTTCTTCCTCTCAATTATATTGTTGATCACATGATTGTGCTTTCCTCGCACAATCAAACCATGTGTCTTTTTTTTTCTTGGCCTTGCTTTGCTCGGCTGTGCTAACCTTGCACAGCAAGATCATGCATCTTCTTTGTTTTTGGCCTTGCTCCGTACATATGTGCTAAACTTGCACAACCAGGTTGTGCATCCTCCCACCAATGAGAATTTACGCAAGTTTGTGCACGGATTAGCATGGGTGTGATGCGTTTGTGCATAAGTTATGCCTTAGCTAAATACATGGTTATTCTTGACCTCTTTTTGACTCCTTATCATTTTCTTACTTGCATGTGATATTAGTTTTTCTTCCTTCAAAGTATTCCATATATAATCCTTTATTACCTTCCTTATTTTTGTACACATTTGTGCAGATTATACAAAATAAATATTAAGAGAATAGTAGCCTGAACAGTAAGAAAATATGAATAAAAAGTTCATGAATTATATGAAAGAGGGTCATAAATTAGACTTAAAGTAAGGTGTAAAGATAGAAAAATAATGAGTTTGTCAACTTCCCCATGCTCAAACATTTGCTTATCCTCAAGTAACCCAAAGCATAAAAATAGAAAAAGGATGATGAAGAAAAAGAAAAATAAAGACAAAGGATGAAAAGGAAGGCTTCTAGTGATATAAAAAAAAACTATAGGAGTAAGGTATACATTTAATAGACCTTATAAGTTTGTGAGCATTAACAGTAGGGAACATGAAAATAAAGTTGTGAACGACCCTCAGTCTTGACCTTAAGACCTGTATTATTATGACATTATGAGATGGTTTAAAATTGTAGAGATGTACATCCTTACAAGATAAAGGTTAAATAAAGAAGTAGACATCCCCTCTTCTCTTAAAAAAAAAAGACTGTATCATTGTGACTGAAGAAGTTCCTCAATACCAATTAGATCTAATTCTAGTTTTATATTCTTATACACAATCTAGACATTGGATGGTAGTACTAATCTACGAGTCTATCTTTCTCTTTTTATCTTATTATTTATTATGCTTAATGTGATTTATATACCTTCATTTTATTTCTCATATTTAAATGTAATTATGTATGAATATATTTCTTTTTTTTAGGATTAAATCTAGTCTAAAATTTTAATTAATGATAAATTAGTTAAATTTTTATTTTGATTGCTTGAATTTGTAGATTCAATTGTCAGTATTGTAATCTTAGTTGAGTCTTTTTATCACTTATTTGACAAGACATAGGTTTTTAATTGAAGAATTGAAAGGTGAATATTAATAACCAAAAATGTAATAATTAAACAATAGGATCGAACCATAAAATTAGGCTAGAGTCTCTTTGAAATTATATTGATTTAGAACAAAATGAAATGGATTTAATTCAATTAAATACCATGAAAATAAGTTATTAAATTGGAATAGATACAACTTTAGAGCTTGAAAGAGTCTACTAGTTAATTTAATCTATTTCACCCTCTTGTATTTATGTAATTGTTTAGTGATTAAATTGATTATTCATTAATTACCAATTTATGACAAAAACCTCATCTTAGGCTTTCAATTAGATTTTTCTTAGTGCCATTAACATTACCAATTGATGTTATTATGTTAATCATTTCTACTCTCCAAATTTGATTTATTTAGATAGCTAAAATAGTAATGATTTAGTACTCGATAATGAAGTCTATTTATTATACAATCTTGACATGCTATAATGAATCCATGTGTTGATGGATTTATCCCATCAAGGTTTTTATATCGGTTCGATAAATGGCACCAAATCAATGGTGAAATCCATCTCCTTATCTGACGGTAGACTAGTAACCTCTTCTGAAAACACACATCTAGGTACTCTCTCACCACCAAAAGACTTTCTACTGTTTCCACACCAGCATTCAAAGCATGAACACTACACAAATATAATAGACATCCCTGTTTCACTAGGGATGACAATCAAACGGGTTTTACCCAAAATCTGACGGATTTTATCTGTTGGATATGTAAATAAATATGGATACGGGTATGGAAGAAGTGAAGAAATATCCGCTAGGTTTGGGTATGGATATGGGCAAGGGATCCTCGAATCTGTATCTGTACCCGCATCCATTTACCTAATATAAAATTACATTTTTGCCTTCATTTATATAACCTTAAGTATATTTTCTAAGGCTAAAAGTGAAGATATGATTAAATTTTAACAATCTAAGTATATAATTATAATATTAAATGATTTTTACTTTATACTTAATGGGTTTTACCATATGGATATTTAAACGAATATAGATAAACGATTATGGATGAGGAAAAAAAATACCTGCCAGGTTTGGATATGGATATGGGTATAGGTTTTCTTATCGAGTTTGGATAATAGATAGGGGGTACCCGATCCGTACCCAATTTTTTTTCATCCCTATGTTTCACCAAAGACCCCAATCTCATGGCTGATACAAGGTGTGTTATAGGTTTTGGCTTACAATTTCGATAGGATATAATAAATCCCTTAGGCCCTCTTAGAACCACCTTATATTATATGTAGTACAACAATTATTTATACCACCTCATCCGATCCATCCCAATGATGATATTAAACTCACACAAATCTATCTCAATAAGGTCCATAAAGAGCTCTGCACCACGTATTACATAAGGTACTTTATGACACAACATAGTACAATGAAAAAAATCCCCATAAGGTAACATAATGGTAGTGGATATAATTAGGATAAAATAGGTCAATCTTATCCACACAAGATGTAGCAATAAATGAATGTTAAGCTCCATATTCAAATAATGCATATATAAGAGTAGAGAAGATAGTAAATGTGCTATTCATTACATCCTCCTAACACTCAGCCTCGTTTTGACTAATAACATTTAGTTTACCTCCCCTCTTACCACTAGACTTTTGCTGCTAAAATTTAGGGTGGCATTGCTCAATCTTGCCTTTAGAATCCTGACTCCATGCACTTCTTAGTGTCCTTTATGTAGTTTATATCTATTTTTGTTACTAAGGGTACTGATACAACTGTCGCTAACCTTATCCCTTTGAGCAACACTATCTTATCCACTAGATTAACAGTCAAAAGATCTATTCCCTAGCTTACTGCAAGTGTGCCATGTCACTAAGTTACCTTCATAATCTTTCTCGGGATGATTTTTACCGCAACGCTTACAATGATAAGGCCTCTCCTTAACTTATCCTCCACCACAACAGACTATTGATTCTCCTCTAGCAAAACCCATATATCCTCCACTAATCAAGGAACTTCCTCCCTAACACCTCTATGATTTGTCCCCCTTTTCCTCCTCTAAATCTTTGTTTGCACTCCAAAATTCTCTTCTTAGCTAGTTGTACCTTTGTAATACCACAAGATCTCTAATACATAATCATCATATCAACGAAAATGGCTCTACTAAATAACTCCTTTATACAAAGTTTAATCTTTTGCTTAAACTTATAAGCCATAATTTCTTCTATGGCTACCACTTTCGGTGTAAAGAGAGAAAATTCCATGAACTTCTTGTAATATTCCTCCACTATCATTGATCCCTAGTGTAGTGACAAATACTTATTATACTTTTCACGCTTAACTTGCACAGGGTAAAACCTAACCCTCACCATATCCTAAAACTACTCCCAAGAAGATATTGGTCTCTCATGTAATTGACGAGCCTGCCACCTATCTTGTACCACCTCTTCAAAATGAACACTACAATATCGGCCATACATTCTACAGGGCAACCAACCAATCATTTACCTTTTAATCTTCTATTGTAAAGCAGTTCTGCTAGCCCACTATCGATCAATTAAACTCTCTAAGCTAGCGGTGTTTGAGCCACTGTACCTTGCTAGTGTATCTACTATTACATAGCACTACCCCTAATAGTACGACACTCAAACCATCGATGTCTCATCCTACCACAACCATGGCATTGAACCGGTTGTCCATCATAATACACCTCTACGTGATTCTTTCCACATTGCTGACATATGAAGTGCCTTGCTACCAGTTTATCAACTGCCCTCCATAGTGAGGTACATACCCCAACTAGTAACTACTTGTGGCCTGGAACCGCTTCTCTCCACCCTAGAAATAACCACCCTAAAACCTTTGATTGGTCCCTAACATGGCACTATAGGCCTATATAATCAATGATGCCTCCAGGTTATATTCATACATAGCTTGCAAGTCCTATACACAAGTCTCCACTAGCATTTCCTCAAGTCTCAGACTCATCAGTCATCTCCAACTAAAATTAGGTAACCTTTGTCCTTATCGTGAACATTAACCTTCGAAGCAAAACATACTAGGTCTAGGTAGCAGTTTTAGTGCTTCTCCACTGTAGACACGCCTTTTCATAAAGCTATAAACTCAGCATACTTCGCCATCCTTAGGTAAGTAGGGTAAAAATGAGCCCTAAGCATCTCTACAAAAGGATCCCATTAATCTCTAATAGATCCCCTTAGCTAATAACCTCTCCACCATTCATTACCAAGACCCTACTAATGAAAAAATCCAATTTCTAATTTCCTACCTTTGGACATCCACTAGCGATGAAGACCTTCACAAAGTCTCTCAGCCATGGCTCCAAAACATTCAGGTCCTCCTAATCCTTAAAGATCGGTGGGTGGTGTTGACCTACCATGTGAAGCTAATCCTTTAGTGGTGGCATCGGAAAACGATGTAGTGGTGGAAATTGTGGAGCCTTATCATATTGAATCCTTCACTTCATGTAGGCCTCAAATATCCCCATGACACTCTCGAGCCTTATTCATGTCCATCGAAATCCTCAAGTACTAAACTGCATTAAACAAGGATTAACTATCTGCTACAAAATTAGTACACATAGAAGTAGCATATCATACATAAGGTTAAAACTTATCTTAACTAGGAAATTTAAGGCCAACTCCTAACCCAAATCAATGCTCGATCATATATTACAATGGATTCTACCAGCTTGCACAAGGATGAAGAAATTTGATTTTGTAAAGTAATGTCATAATTTAAAACCAGAGGCTTTGATACCAACTTAGTACATAACAAAATTTCAAACCAAAAATTTTCATTTTAAAGATAAAGCAAAGGCATATTAAAAACAAAATTAGGGGATGTTACTGCCACATCAATCATGAGAGACGTGTGATCATCACCTAATGCATATTTGATGTAAGGCAAAATAGAACAACAAACAAAGGATACATGCTTAGCACAATAACAATAGTAATAAAGATGATAATGATATAAATGAGAATGAGGGTTACAACATCAAAATATAGAAACTAAAGCCAAGATTTTAAATAACAAGAAAGAATAAAACACGTCTGAACACAGTAGGTAAAAGTAAAATAAATCAGTTAGCCCAACTCTTGACTAAATAGAAAAGTAACTCTGAATCTTCAGGCAATGGATGACGATTGGCACACAACATCATTATTAACATACTCAAGTTAAGAGTCGTAAGACTATAAATCATCCTTTATTCGCCAAAATAGAAAGTGGATCATCACTATGATCATACAAATATAGTATCAGTATGGTAAATTACTGGTAAAACAAACTATATAAAATATGGTAATGGCTCATGATGAACATTGAAGTCACATAGTAACATAGTAATAAGCACACTTAAATAGTATAACAGCCAAACTCATGAATGTAATATAATGGAAGAATAATAATAAATTATACATTAGATTCACCTAGCAGAAACTAAATTATAGATACTCTTTTAGTGACCACATACTTTCCAGTTATTAAGATAATTAGTTCAAATACATCTAGTTCTCCACCATGAACCAAAGTCATAGAATCATACACACCAAATAGGATACCACACCCACAACACAGGATTAGAATACATTGAAAGGGTTTTTCTCAACGGATACCATACCCACCACACATCGAGTATACCTACCATGAGAGCTAATATAGATTAGGATACCACACCCATCACATGTGGTCAGAGTTCATCAAAGGGGATTATACTAGGATATCTCACTCACCACACCTTGAGTGAATTTTTTGTGAGGGCTATACGAGTTGGGATACCACATTTACATAAGCAACAATGTGAAGTACCAGGGCATGTGTATTGGTATACCTCATCCAACTAATATAATAGCCCAAAATTTTTTAAAACTTATAATTTAATAAATAGACTTTATTGGGGATAAATTCCCTTTTAAATTTATTTAATTTAATTATTTTGTGGATTTTTTAGCATAGAAAAAGGGATATGAATATTTACTAAATTAAAATAAGTATTTTTTTTATTTTATCATACTCATTTTATTTAGATAATTTTTCAAACCAATATTTTACAAAAAGTATCCTTTTTAAACCAATATATTAAATTAATTTATCTATCAAAAATATTAAATTCCATTATTCCAAAAAAATACAGATTTTTTTATTTTATTCCTCCCCATTTTCCATTTTTCTTTTTCCTTTTTCTTCTTTCCCTTCTTTTTCTCCTTCAGGCCACCAGGCCTGTGATCCCCTTCCCTATGCTAGGCCACTACCCAACCCAATCCTTACCTTTCTCCTTCATTCTCCCATGTAACGCCCTAACTCACCTTCTTTCTTTCTTTTCTTCCTTCCTTTCCCCTTAACTAGGCCAGCCTAGTTTTCATTTCCTCCCCTCTCCCTCGCACGTGAGCTAGCCCGCTCCTCTTCTTTCTCCCTTACTCGGCCGACTTGCTCTCTTTCTTTCCTTCTTCTTCTTGTTCCTTCTCTCCTTCTTTGATGTCGATCACCGCCTGTAGTGCCTCCTACACAGCCTACAACCGCCACCTCTCCCACCTACCCTTTGCATCCTACAACCTGCTCTCACTCTCCCTCTCTCCCTTATCCTTTTCTTCTCCTTTTTGGACCAAACACACCCCTACAACCCTTCCCCGCATGCCTTGTTCTCCCTTCTTGTTCTTCCTCTTTTTGCCAGCCTATGCACTGCCCTCCTGCACCTCTATCCAACCGGCCATACTTTCCCTCTCCTACTCTTCCTTTTCCTCTCCTTATCCTCCACCTCCTGCCACCCCCTACTACCTCCCTACACCACCAAGCCACCCCCTGCAAGCCCCTCTAGCCACCATTCTTCGTCTTCTTCTTCGTCTTCCTTTTCTTTCTCCCTTCTCAACCTCTACCCTGCACCACCACCGTTTGACACCATTCCACCTCTTCTGCAGCCATCAAGGCCACCAATCTACTCCATATAACCTCCCCTATCACCCCCTTACCTCCCTTGGCTGAACCTTAGCACTACAACCCCTCTTTTTCCTTCTTTTTTTCCCTTCCTTCTTCTCCTCCGCCACCCTTGCATCCAATTTTGCAACCCTATAACCCCGCCTCTGCCTCCCTTGGTCACCGATCACCCACCTCGACCACCACCTACACCCCCACTCGGCCCCTGCACCTAGCCTCCACACTAACTCTCCTCCACCTACCCTCCTCCCAACCTCAAAACCCTTACCCAAACAAGCCCCCTCCCTTCTCCTATTCCCTTCTTTAACCCCCTTCTCCCTTTAATATTGCATGCAACTCATGCTGTTCATGCAGTATGAGTCTTGCCTCCATTTTTTAGATCAAATTTAGTTAATTTCAAGGTATAAAAAAATAGTTGGTAGTAGCATATATTAATTAAGCCTTTGATTAAAAATTATTCCTTTGATTTTTCTACTTCTATTATACTAATTTTTGATATTATTTTTAGGGATTGATTTTTACTAATCACATCTTGAATCTTTAACCTGGGTACAAGTAAGGTTTCATTTTTGCAGGAATAAGGTAACCGATAAACTCTACTAAAACTTATGGATATATGTATGCTAGCACATTAGGGCTTTTAATATGTTTATCTGCATAATATATGTTGTTAAGTATAATATATTTAGTGACATATGTTGATCAATAAAAAGGAAAGCATGTTAATTTATGTGTCATGTGTAGAAATAATGCTTAAGGAAGGAGTTTTATTGTTAATAATAATGTCAAGTACATATGTATAATAGGATATACTAATGTGGCCATTTGTTGCATCAATAATGCCAATATGAGCCCTAGGGGCATTTTGGTAAATTGCTTGTGCTAGATTTGTGGCCTAATTAAGTGGGTGTGGTAGGTGCTAAGGAGTATTATGATAAATAATAATAGTTGGTGGAGTTGGATGATGAGTATGAACCATGAATATTAATATTTTATGTAGTAAGGGTATTTTAGTAAAAATGGTATAATAAGGATAAAATGATAATTATAAGAGTAAAGGGAGTAAAATTATAAATGGACAAAGAAGGAGGGCATTTTGGTAATTTACACGGAAATGAGATAACTTGGTAATTTTTGGGTGTAAGAAAGTACTTTGGTGAATTAAATATAATGGAAAAGGGGTAATGGTAATTTTACAAATAAAGGGGTAAGATGGTAATTTTATAAGTAAGGGGTAAGTAAGGGGTAAAATAATAATTTTATAAGTAAAGGGGAAATATGGTAATTTTGTTAGTAAAGGGGTAATATGGTAATTTTGTAAGTAAAGGGGTAAAATGGTAATTTTGTAAGTAAAGGAGTGAAATGGTAATAATGTAAAGTAAAGGGATAAAATGGTAATTTAATAAAGGAGAAGGGTACTTTGGTAATTTAGAATAATGAAAAGGGTATTATGGTAATTTTATAAGGTAAAGGGATGAATTGGTAATTTTAATAAACGAGAAGGGTAAGTTGGTAATTGGGCATAAAGAAAAGGGTATGTTGGTAATTTTGTAAGGTAAAGGGGGGTAACATAGTAATTCTAACAAATAAGAAGGGCAATTTGGTAATTTAATCTACCAAAAGGGTAAATCAGAAATTATGATATGTAGGAAGGATAATTTGATAATTTGATGGGTAATCTGGTAAATACATTAAGTATGAAGGGTAATTTGATAACTTAATAAGCCTAAGGGGCTACTAATTTAAATAAGTATAAAGGGGATAATACGGTAGTTTAACCAACTAAAAGGGTAAATTGGTAACTTAACAAGTATAAGGGGTAAAGTTGGCAACTTAATAAGTATGGAAGGATAATTTGGTAATCTAATCAATGTAAGGGGTAATTTGGTAATTATGCAACATGGAGGGTAATATGGTAATTTGGAAATTAAAAAGGGATGACTTAGTAATTCTACAAGTAAGGGGTATTTTAGTAATCCTATAAGGATGATGGGGGTAAATCGATAACTTGCTTATAACTTGCCAGTGGATTAAATAGGTCTTTGTACTCAGACATAACTAACGTTGATTAATGAAGTGAAAGGATTTGACAAATCAGTAGTATCATAAGAACACGGCGTAACCTAGGATTGGAGGAATAAGTATGGGTGTAGTATGATATTTATCTTATATTCATGAAGGAGCTGTCTTAATCATTAATCATGCATGGTATTATGTGTGTGTAAATTAATGGCATGTTAGGGTTATGTGTTCCATGATCCTTCATTGTGAACTAACTAGACTCTAAGACTGTATTGTGATCATTATGTGATGAACAAATGGAAACAAATCCTGAATTGGAATTGGATGAGAGAAGGATGACCTTAGTGATTTCTTTAGGTTATCATGAATAATTGTATGAATAAGGATTACTTAATGATATCATAAACAAATAAGTGAATAAGTATGTGGTTGTTGTGCTTCTCATGGTCACCTTAATTAAGATACTAATAATTAAAGTGGAATACCTCAAGATCGGGAATGATGGCTCTTTAGAGGTCATTACCCTAAAAACGTGGTTTAGCCCACGATTATTCTGGTATTTGCTGGAGTGCCTTAGTGCCTTAGCCAGGCCCTACATCTTACTCTATCTAGCTCTACGGACATATTTAGGGGGTATGAATACTTGTGGATTAGGTGTCCTTGTTAGTTGGGTACTATATAGCTCGTATGTACCAGTACGACCAGGGTAACTTTGTATTCCAGGGTTGATGGTTGAAGGGTACTGAATTGCTTGTATGTGCCAGTATGACTAGTATACCTTTGTGTCTTCAAGTTCTTGATCTCCCCCTTGAGGCAAATAAATGGAACTATTGTGCTAATTAAAAGAAAAAAAATACTAATCATGTAAAGTAAAAGATGATTAAGCCAAGCTTAGATAGATTATAATATGTGTACCGATCCACAAGTTATAATAGTGGCCCAGGAACACTTTGCCTTAAAAGATGTATATGTGTATTCCAGTCCATCGGCTGTAATAGTGGGGGTCCTGAGCTCAATAAATCAAATCTTGGATGCAAATAAATCATGAAAAAATACTAATTACTTATAGTAGAACACCATGTGAGTCGAGGGTAGACCGATCCACCAGCAATAATAGTGGCCAAAAGCCTTCTGCTCTATAGACTAGTCCACGGGAAAATAATAGTGGTCAGGTGCTTGTTGCCCTATATGTTTCTAATCTACTGGCTATAATAGTGGAGTTCCTGCACTCACATTGATATAATTTGAAAGATAATGATGGAATAATGATACTCATTAATGGCTTGAGACTAAACGAGTTACTATCATCCTCATGATCTATTATTATAATATAAGTTTAGCCTTAGTTCCTGTCTCTCTCAGCGTATGATGGAATTGCTAAGTACGTGGATATTATGTTATGCATCTCTTATCGTATGTGTGGATTTGAATAGTGTATTAGTCCATATGTTATCATTTTATACTATTTATGCATGATGTGTTGCATGTGGGCCTGACTTTTAGTTTGGTTTAAAAGAGTTACTCAGTACCATAGTACTAAAGGGTTTCATTATGGACCATTGCCTATTCAATGGGTAGTGTCCCTTACAGGTCCATTGCTGGTGATATTCAAATGGGGAACGGAAAAGAGTATAAGGATTATCCAAAAACTTTAAGGGTTTCACTATTTCACCTTTTATTTCCTTGTGTAAATTAAATCCTTATTTTTGTAACCACTATTAGTAGATATTTATCTTTTGTAACATATTCAATGCGCTACTCTGATTTAAATGAAAATGAATTTGTGTGAATTGTATAGTGGTCCCTTTTTTTTTTACCCTTAGCACTTGGTACTAGAATGGTAGGAGGAAACTGGTTTGGTACTAAGTGTGGCAGTAATATCCCCGAAATTCACTGTTTCTGATTTTTACTTCTGCCAAATTTTAAATAAAATAAAAATTTTCAGTAGTGAATTTTGGGGGTGTTACACCTAAGTTGGATAATAATGATATGTTGGCCTACTACAGTATTATCCTACCCTCAAAGATACATTCATACCCCTTATCGACCATAACCCGGTAGATAGGGAAATAGGTACTAAGTGAAAAGATAAAACACAGGATGACCAGCCCGCTAACTCCTGCCTAGCTACCCTAATAGTCAAAGAAAAAGACTTGAATGATATATTAATTCCATTATTAAGTGATATCACAAATCACAATTTATTTCATTATAAAAGCACATGTGTTGGTAGTCATAATCAAGAAAACAATGCCAAACCCACAATCTACACTTAACAAAAATTCACCAAAGTTTACCAAATTAATCCTAGTGTGCTTTTATGCTATAAAACATATAAAAGCGCATACTTTGTATATGAATTTACATGAAACATGGTAGAAATTGATACCTCAATAAGATCATGCTTAAATCTCACAAACTAATATGATATCAAAATTCTTACACATGCTCCCAAAACTCCAAGAATCAAAATATCATGGAATGTTTGAATCCAAAAAATCAACATAATACGTACACATCACAGAATATGCAACAAATATGGAGCCACAGTAAGAAACATAATTCCTTGGCCACATTAGAGATAAGGATGTCTTACCTCTAAGAAAATCTTCTAACACAAAAATACTCCTAACTTGATGGTTCCTACCAAGATCTCAATTTTCTAAGAGAATTAAAAATCAAAACCATTAAAACTCGATTTCAAAACTTAACAAAACAAAAGTAGAAGAAGGAGAAAAATGGAATATGCAACATTTCTCTCAAAAATAGAATTTCCAAGAGAAGGAGGGTAAGATATTCAACCTTTTTTAAAACCTTAATACTTCATTACTTAAGAGATAAGGTAGAGATAATGCTAAGATTAGGAGAAGAAAGAAGAGATAAGTGTAACACCCTCATTTTTAAAATACAAAAATACTTAGAAACTAATGCAAAAGCTTAATATAAATAAGGGTATTACTATCACATCTAGTGTAAGTAAACATCATTATTCTACTTATACTAGATAATAAGACTAAAACTTAAAAATAAAACTAAAAAAATCACAAAATTCTTAATATAATTTTACATCATAGTAAATTAAAATAACAATGTAAAAAGTATTTAATAATCAATTAGTAAATTAAATACCTATACTACATTTAAAACCTATTGAAATCAAAATACCATTAAAAGATAGAAATCTGAAAGCCAAACCACTCTTTCTCAACATGTCCCGCAAGCATGCATCCATCATGATGTAAGAATACAATCTACTTGCAAAAAACTATATGTTTACCATGTATATCATGGATCATCATAACCCAATTCAAAACATGTAATAAATTAGGTAGGAGAACATCTAAATAACACGTAAGTTCAAAGGCATAACATTGTATGTGTGCATTTATATAAGCATATAAATCACATATATATACCCAAATCACATAAGGAACCCTTATAAAAGAAAACCATCTAATTATTAATCTTTATTTAGATTATCAAAACGTTTAATAGTTTAAGTGGGTAAACCAATATAGGGGTTACTAAAAAAATCAAAGCTGGAAGACCTACCACAAACCATAGGAGGAATATAAATCACTCTTGGACCATCCCTGTGGACATAGTCCAAATAAGATAACAAAATTTCAAAGACCTACCACCACAGTCATCCTAACCGTAAGTCTTTACACCCCCAAAAATGTTCCAAAGAAGCCTATAGAGTAGACGATGAACCTTAACTACACACAACTAGCAAATAAATAAATATCCACAAAATATAGAAAGGAATATTATCGATCCCCAACTTTAAGAGGCCAACTTTGAAGGATATAAATCCCATTTTATGTTAAGATATTGTAATTAAGGTATTTTAATTCAACAAGCAAATTATCTTACAATCAATATCAATACCCTTTTACCCAAAGTGTTATGAATCAACACAACTAAAGATTACAAGTGGTCCGATAGTAGGTTTGTAGAACATAGCTTCAAATTCTTGGAACTAATTAACATAATCCAATGGTTAGCCATAGAAAGAAACAAAAAACAATTCTACAACCATTTAATTTACTCTTTTGGTGATTATTGTTTAAATATTTATAAGGATGTAATACCTCATATTTGAAATTAAAATTATATTTTATTTGTAATAGTTTATTTAGTTTAATTTTAAATAAAAACTCTCCTTTTATTTTTAGAAGTTTTAAGAAAAGCGAATATTTTTCGAATATTTTTAGTAACCTAAAAGTTACTATTTTTATAAAATAGTTATTTTCATGTAACAATGTGTTGAAAATGTGTTAAATATTATTGTTTTAGTGTTTTTATTTTCACTCTTATTTAAACAACTATATTAAACCCTTTTGTATAGAATAGTAAAAAAAATGTTTAAACAAAACATTTTTGAAAAAATGAGTGTAAATATGTAACACCCCAAAATTTACACATTTTTTTAAAAGCAATACTCATAAATTAAAACCGTAAATTCTGGGGATGTTACCGCCACACTTAGTACCAGACCAGTTCACTTCTACCGTTCTGGTACCTAGTGCTAAGGCTAAGAAAACACTATCAGTAATACCATACCAATTCAAATTAAAAAAAAAACAGGAATCAAAGTACGTGCAAGTCTTACATAATTCAAAATACCAACTATTATTTTTCAAATAATAATTAAACAACATTAATAAAGTTGTTTCTGCAACTTAAACATAATAAAAATAATATGAGTCATAAATTAAAAAGAAAACGGCCACGTCTCTCTAGAAATCGATCTAGCCCAGCTATCACTCTGCCCCTCCTGGTGTCCCGTAGACATTGGTAGCATCAAAGTAGGTGTCTCCTACCTGCAATAGGTTAGACAGGCCTTTTGCTCGTGGGAATGAGCAGCACCCATGAAACGGGTGGTTAGTACACTACGTATTGAGTAAGGTAACCGAGTACTAAGGCCGGCATATAACACATTAAATCATGCAGGATAATGATCACATACAATTACGACCCATACATATAATACATAGAAACATGAAATGAAATCCATAACTTATAATCAACAAGTCCACACATGAGGCCCAAAAAGATCCAGATTAATCATTTAATCTTTCTTTTATCAAAAGTCAATACACACCATGCCTTTTATCAGATCCATGCAGAAACAGGAACACTCCACTATTATAACCGGTGGGTCGGTCACACATAGGACTTTATGTCCTAACCACTATTATTACCGGTGGATCGGTCACATATAGGGTAAAACCCTAACCACTATTCCTGACCGGTGGATCGGTCTGGTTCCTACTTGCATGGTGTTTCACTGTAAGTAATTAATATCTTTTAAGAGCTTTAACAATTCTGGTTTGTGTTTATTGAGCTCGAGTCACCCCACTATTATTGTCGGTGGGCCGGTCACATATAGGACCTCATGTCCTAACCACTATTATTACCGGTGGATCGGTCACACATAGGGTAAAATCCCTAACCACTATTCCTGACCTGTGGATCGGTCTGGACCCGGCTTAATAATCTTCCACTTTAAAAGATTAATGTCTTAAGTATTTTAATCACAACCTTTGCCATTCACAAACATTTGCCCAGACATGCATAACTAACTCCATGCAACCCTAGTTCCCATGCAAACCTTAACTCATCGTAAACCACACTTCCATACAACCCTAGCTTCCATGCAAACCCTAACTCCATGTACCACACTTCCATGCAAACCCTAGCTCCCATGCAAACCCTAACTCCACATACCACACTTCCATGCAAACCCTAGCTCCCATGCAAACCCTAACTCCACGTAGACATTTTTCCATGCAAACCCTAACATCATGCCATTTCATGCAATACCCTAGCATCATGTCATTTCATGCAAACCCTAACACCATGCCATTTCATGTAAAACCCTAACATCATGTCATTTCATGCAAACCCTAACACCATGCCATTTCATACAAAACCCTAGCATCATGTCATTTCATGCAAACCCTAACACCATGCCATTTCATGCAAAACCCTAACACCTCATTGTTACACTCTCCATCATTATTTTACAACCGTAATATACATGTCTTACGGCCATATCGTACAATAATAATAACATAAACATACACATAATCTTCATGCCATGATTTATTCATACCAACATATTTCAACTCTATAATCATGCCACATACGAAATAATTAATAATAATAAACATAGAATACATGGCATATGAAGCACATAATACATATAAACATGCAAATGGCCTTAGTAAACCCTTACCTAAAATGACACCGGTCTTGGTGCACACTCCTATTCCACTTGAGGGGTTTGACTGGGTTCACCTATTATATAAAAGTATACTAGAATTAGGCTTCCTTATAAAATTTTATTATTCTCTAAATTATTCTAAGATTTGATTTTTAATTAAAACAATACTACACAATAATTAACTATACAAAATATTACTTAAAAATACAAATAAATTACTATTTTCATTCAAAGAGGGTGGTGATATAAGGGTTTCTACCCTTCATCAAAATAGTATTAGTAATAGCAATGATAATAATAATAATAATAATAATAATAATAATAATAATAATAATAATAATAATAATAATAGTAATAATAATAATAATAATAAAACATTATTAATAATACTCTTATTAGTAGAATATTAATATTAATAATACCATAAATCTTAAAATTACAAGGTGGCTTTCAAAACCACCTGATTTAATAATAATACTATTCAAAAATGTTATAATGATATTAATATTATATATATACTTATAATATAAAAGCTAATAAATATAATAATGATAATAATATAATTAGTAATAATGTTAAAAATGTTAATAATAGTAATAAAAAGCAAAGATGCGAGACTTAATTAAATTTTTAGGTTTTTACCCCTCCTAGAATAATTAAAATATTAAATAAATAATTGCACTAATAATAATAATATTAATAATATTATTAATAATAATAGTAAACATGTAATAATTCTATTAAATAACCAAAATTCGAGAATAATAATTTATCTAACTCAAGAATACTCCCAAACCTGTCAACAAATTTTAGCCATTAGGAGTCAGTTGATAACAATAATAATAATTATTATAATAATAATAATCAAAATCAAATTAACATTAAAAATTAGGATAAAAGCAGAATAATTATCAATAAATCGAAAGGAAGTGTTTAAAAGGTCTAGGGTTTCACCTTGAGTTGGAGGGGATGGGTGGCACCGGTGGTGGTTCCCGGAGGTGGCCAGAAAAGTGATCTAAGAGGGGTGAAAATGAAGAAAAAGAAGTAAGGGGGAAGGAGAAAAATAAAATAAGTTTATGGGTCGGTGGAGGAGACTTAGCAGGAGATATTGGGTGGTTTAGAGAGTGGCAGAAGTGGCGGATGTGGTGGTGGACAGTGGTTTAAGGTTTCGGGGTAGAAATTTCTGGCGAGAGAACTAGCAAAATTTGCATAGTTATGGAGGCCCGTGCAAGGAGAATTGAAGGGTGTAGATGGTTTAATTAATTAGAGGGTGTTGCAGGGAAGATTTTGGGAGGAAGAAGAGGCAGCGAGGTTAGCTAACGGTGGAGAATGGGGCATCTAAAGGTGCGGTGGCGTATAGACGGGTGCTTAGGGTTTTCGGGAAAAGAAAGCTCAATTTTGAGCCATACGAGGGGTATTTATAGTAGTGGAGGGTAGGCTCGAGTTGTGGAGGTTACCAGAAGATCAATTTCGGGGGGAAAATGGGTTGGTTATGCCGTTGATCGGGCGGCACAAATTCAAAATTTTGCCCGACCTTCGCGAGGGAAATGGGGGCAAACATGGGGAAGAAATGGAGAGTGGGGCATTTCAAATCGGAGTGTGCGTCGAGAGGAAGAGAATGGGCAGGAGAAAGGCCGGTCACGACACGTGTGGCCGGCGACACCATTTTCTGGGGAAGGAGGAAGGTTGTAGTTATGGCGTCGGGCTGGAGGAGGAAGAAGAAGATGGGGAGATTGGACCGGGCAGTTTGGGGGAGAGAAAAGAAAGAAAAAGGAAGGGAAACCGGGCGGTTCGGCGCGAGGGTTATGTCTGTTAAATAGAAAGACGAGTTTTAGGGAAGGAAGAGGCAAAACTCGGCGCACTGGCTGCTGAGGAAAAAAAAAAGGTGTAGACGGGCGTGAGCCGTGGTAGGAGAAGAAAGGGAAAGGTGGAGAGTGGGCCACGCCAGGCCCAAACCGGGGATGTAAGAAAAAGAAAGAAAAAGGAAGAAAGAAAAAGAAAAAGGGGAAAAGGAAAAGAGAAATAATTAGGTTAAATTAATCTGAATATTTAGGATATTTACAAATAATAATAATTAAATAAAATAATATTTAAATCCCTTTTTAGGCTAAAATAGGATTTTAAAAGGATTTTTCATAAATTCCATTTTAATTATCAAAGTACTCTATTTTTCTCAAATTAAATTATTTATAAAATTCATATTAATTTGGAACTATTTTCTCTTTCTTAATTTAAATAAAATAATTGATTTAAATAAATTCCCAAATTAAAATCATTAATTAGATAATATACCCAAATTTCCTATACTTAACCTATTTATAAAATTTCTTATTAATTTGCCCTAATAAATTTCCTTTGATTTTAGTAAAAATAATTTATTAAATTAAATTTTCAAATAAAACCTTATTTAAATATAATCTTTAAAATTAGAAAATTTTTTGCCATTTCAAAATAATAAGATGCCTACCTTATGAGTGATGTGGGGTGTGCTATATTATTTTTATTTAAAATATTTTTTAATTCATTATTTAGTGGGATCAATTTGTTGATTTTGAAGTTCATTTGTATATTCATATGATCTAATTATTATTATAGTTAGTTAAGACAATTTGAAGTGAGACATATTTTTTCGAAGTATATGATAAAATTTTATCTTCTTATTTATTCCTTAGTATTTTAATTATTATATATTAATTATCTTAAATTATATTATATGATAATTCTTTCTTTATCTCATTTTTTAATTTTGTAGATTAATAGACTAGTATTTAGTAATTTAGCCATAACTTTTTTATCCGATTAGGAAATTTAATGATTCTATTTGCGTTAGAAAGCTGACTTCAATGTATAAAACTTTTGTATTTTGAGTTTTCTCAATATATAAAATTAACTTAGTAAAAAAAATATCAATCAATATTGATGATATCTTACTTGTGTGATTTTATTATATCTTTCTATTTTAAAAACCCATATAAGCCCATACCAAACTCAAATAGGAAAACCTACATTTTTTTCCTTTTCCTCTTTCGCTTGTATTATGTTATATATATTCCACTAAATTTGTTTAATTCTTCAACCAATTCATGAAGAATTTTAATTTATTCATTAAAATACTAAACCATCTTCAACATTATAGATGCAAGATCCAATTGTTGTTGTTGCTATTGTTGCTGTTCTTTATTTTGGTTTAAGGAATTTCTTTTTTTCAAGATCATAAAATTTTGAAGTCATTTGAGTGTCATAGTATCATTATTTGAGATTGAAGAACTTATATTCTATATATAAGAATTTTATATTTGATAACATTATTTTTATTAAACTTATATACATATATTATATAATTGTTACCTTTCTATGAATATATTTTATGCATCACGATATGTAATATGATTAGTCTAAGAATATATAATTTTATGTTAAATTATTAGTAGATTGCTTTGGATATAACTTTACACTATTTTATGAAAAACACACAACATTCAATAATAAGAGTTTACCCATTAAAATATATATCAAATCAAAGCCCCAGAAGTCTAATTTTCATATAAAAAAACTCAGTTTGAGTTATGTACAAAAAATTGATGGGGTTACAGTAAGGATTGATCAAATCTAGAAAATTAGTATAACTTACAAAATTAAATTTTTGGTGTGTTATGTTGGTTTAGGCCAATGCTTGAATTTTGGTGGTTATTTTAACACTAAATATTAATGTTTGACCGAGCTTGACCTTTCAATATTTGTGTTGTTTCAATATTTTGGTTAAAAATTTGAGTTAGACTTGAATAGTTGGTTATTTTAATTGGGCCTTTCAATTTTTGGAAAGTTACCATTTTTGGGGAGTCTTATATTTGAAAAAAATGTCTATATTTAGAAAATTGATAATAAAAGAAAGATATTTAATGAAGAATAGTTTCTTGTGTGCATTATATGACCACCCTAATAAGACATTAATACTTTAAGTGGAACAAGTAAGCTTTAGGTCTTCAAGGTTAACCTTTGGAAGTTATGGATTGACAATAACCTTTCCTTTTCTATTATGGATATTATTTGTGTTATTTGTCACTTTTGTCTAGTTAAGGGTACTTGTTTACTCTATAGGCTTTTCAAGACCCTATTAGGGAGTGTGCATACTTAAGGATAGAATGACCCACGTGTGATTTATAATACTCCTATGGTTGGTGGTAGATCTCCTGACTTTAATATTATAGGTGACCCCTTGGTTGGTTTACCCACTTAAATAATTAAAGGTTGTAATCAACTAAAGTAAATATTAATAGTCGGATGTTCATTTATTCCCATTTGATTTTTTTGTATGATTTAATGTGTGTGTGTGTGTACATCTATATTATATTCCATTGTACTAATATGTTACTTACTTATTTCTCTATCTAACTTGTTATGTGTTTTAAATGGGGTTCTGATGATCCAAGATATACATGACCTAGTGTAAATAGAGTATGAACCCATACAAGATGTGGATGATGTGTGTGGTTGGGAAAAGTGACAGTGAATGCCATTTTTAGAGATTTATTTACCACCATTGATTTTAGTTAACTAATTTCATGATTTTAATTGTAATTAAAAATTTCATTTTGTCCTTTCATTCGGTTCTAATTTCCAATGAATTTACTAGAAATTTATATTTTCTATTATTTTGAGTTAATAATAAAGCTTGATGTCTTTTCTTATTTTAACTAGACTTAGAAGCTAGTGTAAGCAGAACAATGATGTTTACTTACACTAGTTGTGGTGGTAATACTCTCATTCTATTTTTCTTCCACATATATTTTTCCATATTTCTCTTTTGGATTGATTTTAAAAAATGAAGGTGGTACAATATTACTTGCACATGCATGTTGACAAGGCTACCCAAAGCATGATAAGTTGTGATATCTATCAAGTAATGATACCAATATTAAATGGCATTGATGTCGATATATAACCATAAAAGGACAAGAATTAGTATTCCTAATAAGACCTATGTCACTCCATGTATTCCTATATTCCCGAACATATTAAACAATAGCAGTTGTATACTTGGTGAAGCTAAGGCATGGATTCTAATTATCCATTACTGAAATTAATTAATGGACATCAAATAAAGATAACAAGAATGATTTGTTCATTATTACAGATGAATTAGATGACAAAATCAAGAATTACCCATAATATATCAATTAGATTTGATGAGGGAAAAAGGTTATCATTTTCTTTTTGATTGCTACTGCTCCTCTATGCTTCCTTAATAGTGTTGTAGTATAGTACGTCTAAGGAAGTAGCTAAATATTTATAATGGTAGAGAGTTATTAGGGTTATAGAGTTAATTACCTTTTCCCCCAAGTTAAATTTTAATTTCCAAATTAAGAGTAATTATTATACCTTACAAATGGCTAGTTAATAAAATTTACCAACAATAGCATATTAGCAAATAAATTACATATTATTGGATAAATCTATAACAACCTTATATTAGTTAATACCACCAAAACCTATTATTGTTGTTGTTGTTGTTTTTATTATATTGATTTAAAAAATGGGGTATTACAATAAGGATCAACTAAAGGATGAGAAGACAAGAGTCAAAACTGTATTTTTCACAGCAGAGAATAAAGAAGGAGAAAAGTGAAGGAAATGCCCAACACTTAAAGAATTTTTCTCAAAGGAAAGGGAGTGAATGAGCAAATGCAAAAGCAAAGAGTTGAAACAGATCAAGAATAGAGTATAGGGGAGAGTCAAGTCGACAAAACAAAGGGGAAGAGAGAGGAATGGTTGACTTGGTTGAGTGTGGACAACTAAGTGTTAGAGAAATATATGATGAGGTGAGGGAGGTAGAGTGTAGTCAGGGGCCAGGAGCATAAAAGATGGTTGATAGGTCAGGGAAGAGGGTGTGAGAATTCAAACATGCAACCATGGTTAACAAAGGAGAGAGGAAAGTGAGGGAGTGATAAAAGGTGATAGATACCTCGAAAGTACTTTTATGGAATTTTTAGCTAAATAAAAATTATAGGATGATCTAAATGATGTAAAAATAACCATAAACCATCAAAATATGCTTATTAGTATAAATAGATTCAATTATAAGTTTTCATAAAAATTGGAAAGATATTCAAAACATAAATCATAAAAGGATCTAAAATTGTAGGACAACCATTTGATTACAAGTTTTTATAAGCATTGTGAAGAGGTTCAAAACCAAAATTAGAAAAGAATTTGAAATTGTTGGATAATCAGTCGAAGGTTGTGGGTAAACCAATCGATTGGTGGTCGATCGGTTAGGGCCACTAGTCGACCGATACACTTGAAATTAACATTTATATTAGAACTTCAAGCCCTTTTCAAAACCAAAACTATTTTATTTTATGCGAACATAATTTTAAATATATTTTGAAAGATTTATGATGGGGTGTTTCACCGTAGGCTAAGTGGTGTTAGGTAAATAGCATGATCTAAGGGCGATAATCAAAGGGTATCTGCCTAGGGTTAACCAACATTGTTAGTCCAAATAATGAGATTAATTGAGAGGGATGACCTAATGGGCGAGACCAAGAAAAAATTACGTGAGAAAAAAATGGATGTCAAAGATTACTTAGGAAATTCCTTAATATAAGAGATTTGGTATTCATCAACATGACGATCAATAAATTGATGGGGGATCAACTCATAGATTCAATCATTAATTTGTAACGTGTACGCTTCTCTAACTATAACTGATGTTAGGTAGAAAGATGTATAAGTTAGACAACTAGTAATGGTTGAGTACTTTGGCCGAGGATGAGGGAGGGCATAAAAGACCACCTTCTGACCCTTTGTACAATATGTGTAAGCTCTCAATATTCTCAAAATGGTTATACTTGATTAAAGTATTCATTTTTTTCCTCCCATAACGTAACATTTCTCTATGCTTACAATTTACTCTTATATTTACTTATAATTATATAGTTGGCTAGGAAGATTATTGTCTGTTGGACAAGGGATTTATTGTCTAGTTGGACCACAGGGTTATTGTCCCCTTGGCTAGGTTTTTTTTACTCAACACACTAAGTTTTGGACTTTTTAGTTTTTATCACCTATTTTTTATATTAGGTTGATATTTATTGTAAAGCTTCTAGTTTAACATAGAAGAAAAAACTAATTTATATACTCTTATGTTGTCTTGAAAATATGAGCTATGCTAGGAGGATATTTCTAAGGTACTACCATAAAACCCTCATGAGTTAAAATTTTGAAGCATGGTCAAGTTTAAAACTAACTATTTACTTTTAAGAGATATTTCTTGATTTATTCATAGCTAGCTGAATAATTCCACTAATGATATTCTTCATCCTCAATTCTCTGTTTACTTTGGTGATGAGCTAAATACCTAATTATTCTCTTCGACCATTACTCTTTCTTCATTTCAACCTGCAAGTATCAACCATAATAGTAGCATTCACTTGGGGAGCTAAACTTCATCTCCTATATCCTACTCTTGCTTCTTTTGTTAGCCACTTTTCCATTCATAGGAACATATTCCTAATACATTAATTAACCAAAATGGAAGCACCACCACCACCACCAACAAAAAGTAGTTAAAAAGAATAATAAACAAACTTCTATAGTAGTTGAATACTTTATGTTCTGACAATTGCATTTGAACCACATTTTTTCAAACTTTGTATTATTTTAATTAAATTTATTCTTTAAATATAGTAAAACAGGTGATAATAATAACCAAGGGTCTAATACTCTCTTAAACATACACTTTATTTTTATTTTTTTATTATTTTGTTTAGTAGCGGGAAGTAAAGAGATATAGAGAAAGGAGATAATCCACACAAATTTTTGGATAGTTCTGTAGTGGTTGAGGCACAGATGATCATGTCACACTAGAAAAGTTTGAAGAACACATCATCAATAGCTTTATCAATAATGGAAAGCAATGAGTTATATAACCCATTTATATTCAGTAATTCCACCTACATCAATCAAAAACAAAATATCCTAATATGTCCATAATTACATTCTTAAATGCATGGGAATATGAAACTCATTTATGTAGGTAGCCATCTTTATTTTAGAATTAGAATAAGGGGAAAAAATGCTTTTATTAATTTATCTTTTCCCAAAAAATTGTAAATCTTTTTATTAGAATTTTATATTTCAAACATTTAGAGATTTGATGTAAATATCTACTCCATTCATTAAAAAAAATTCATTTTAATAATTTATACGCCTATTAAAAAACTAGTAAAATAAATCTTGACATTATAGTTATATTCTTCACTGAAAAGTTTACTTCTTTTTTGGAATGGACAAAGTAGTATTATTTATTTGAAATTACGTTCCATATACTATTTGATTATAGTAATAAGAAAAAACTTATCATAGTCTCATTTTTTTTTTCAAAATATATTGTAAGATTTGTATCATATTTGTTGTAATAAAATATCGAAAATATTTGGAGATAATTCAAAATATATTGTATCACAATATGTTTAATGATGAGATGAAACCAAATATATTGACATTTCTTTAGATAATTTTAGCTTTATACTAATTTTTTTGAAAAAAGATAGATTGATATATCATCTAAGATAATGTAGTAACTATTTATGAATACAACTTATTATTAGTGACATCATAACCTTGTGGATAATGATGAGGTCCATTAGATTGGAGGTCTTAGATGTGAATCCCTGTTATCTCAATATTTTACACTTTTATAGTGACCGAGACACCTATATAATAATTTGTACTTGTTCATACCTCCTATAAACTAAAAAAAATGAAGTTGATATGTTTATAAAGTATTTGTGGATGTTGGGAAAGGTCTAGAATGGAGAAAAATCAAAGAGGAGTGAAGACAAAATGAAAATAGAACAAAATAGGCAAACCATAGTTAAATAATGTGGGGGTTACTCGGGTTGTGCCAACCCTCATTTTTTTTTGTGACATGATTTTTTGTGTCTAATTTTTTATTTATCTTTTGTTAGGTTTGTTTAAGGCCTTCTAGTCAGCTTTAGATCTTTTCTAAGACCATATTAAGGCTCTTTTCTGTAGAGTTGTCATATGTACGTATGATAATTCACTTAGGGTGTGACAGACAAAAATTCAAGGCAAATTCTTGCGAGTTTAAATCTAGAGACTACATTAAGAAAAATCTTAACTAGGAATGGAGTTTGTTAATTGAGTGAATTAATCAAAAGGTTGTTCTTGATAGTCTTTGTGAGAAAAAGTACAAGGAGAGTGTTATTAATTTTTTTATTGCTATCAAGGATCGTAATAAAACTAAAGTTTTGTAATTTTAATTCCTTAATGCATTCTGCATAGTTCTTGTATTTTATCTTAAATTATCCCAACAAATCCTAACAATAATCCTTGGACCTTCGTAAGAAAAACCTTAGTTATCATATAGTTTGTAAGAGCATCCTTAAACAACAAGAACAACAAAAGTAAGAACAATGTGAGTGTTTGTGGAACATTTCATCCTCCAACATTCATTTGATTTTCAACCTTTTAAATATTTAAACAAACTATTATAATACACGGACAAAGTTTGACATATTATAATAATAAATGTTAAAACAGTAATACAGTTTAATTTCGATGAATATGTAATCAGACACATAAAGATATATCATTTAATTATATTAGGCATCCTAAGAGGCCGCAAATTGACAGGTTAAATACTTTGTGCAGTTGATGACATATTTTATGATATAATGTAACTAATGTTATATTCTCAATATATATTGATGTATATTATTAATTAATATATTATGAAAAAGAAAAATTAAGAATTTAATTAATCATGAATTTTTGAAAATAAATTAAGCAACAGCTCATTTATTATTAGTCAACTTGTAAATCTACTTGTGCAACTCAATGGACACACCTATAAGTCAGATTACTATCATTAACTAATGATAAATGAATATTAATTAAAGAAATTTATTGAACCCATATATAATCTAGGTAATTTAATAGGTGTTGCTTAGTGTATAAGTTAGGGTTTATAATTATATCATTAAATTATTATAATCAAATAGTTGTGTTGAATAATTAATTTATTAGCGATAATTGGTGCAATGGAGCAAAAAAAAAAAATTGTCCGTATATTATTTACCTGAAAACTATATTTTTATATAATGTAGATCAAGTAAGTCTTTTTTTTTTTTTTGAAAAAAAGGTTACAAAAAAGTCTAACCACGTAGCTAATAGTTATAGCTCACCGAAACATACACATTACATCCTGGTTTGAGAAAGCACTTTCTTTCCAAGTAAACTTACTTTTCAAATAAATAAAACTGCTACTTTAGTCTAACTATAATCATACATAACTATAGCATTCTTAAATCTTTTCTCTGCAGCCTTTGCAAATATAAGTTATCTTAATGACAAAATAAACATAAAAAAGTCAAACACATCACATAATTTATAAACTGAAATTTAATATTTTATACTAACTTAATATATATACAATAAACTGCAAACATTATGAGATAAAATAAATGAATGATATTATGGATTAGTTTCAAAAAGTACATGTTGAGGCCCCAAGTCCATATATTTAAAATTTAAGCAAAATTTAATAGATTTAACTTTTTGCGAATGAATAAAATCAACTATAAGAGTTCTTGCGTACGAATAATGCCTAAAGCACTATTTAGAAAAGCTATTGTCGTCGACGATCTATTGTTACTAGGATTATTTATGTTATCCAATATATGATGATCTAATTCGATATTTGAATCGATCTAATCTAAAAAAATTAAATAGCCAATATGATATTATTTTTTTCAAATTAAATAACCAATTCGATTAGCTAAGTTTAATATTCAATTTGATAAATACAAATCCTATACAATCTAATAAATTATATATATATATATATATATATTATTTTTCATAAAATTTATAGTATATAAGCATGAATGTATGCGTGTAACTTAACATAATAGTGCATATTGTAAGCAAATTTTACACATTTTAGTTATTATTTTGATTAAATATTTAAATATTATTTAAAATTTAAAATTACTAATTGAATATAAAGTAATTTAAGATTCAAATCAAATTATCAAATCATATCAGTTCAAAATTAGATCAATTTATTATTTTTTGATTGAATTATTTTTTATCCGATATTTTCCTTTTGTGGCTTGTTTAAAATTTTTGGATAGACGACAAATTATCTGTTATCCAATCTAAAATTTAGATATTTAAAAAAAATTCGAATATTTAATTTTTAAATATCGGAATATTTATTTCAGATATCTTTTATGTGAACATGCCTAATTTTTATAATTGACTTTGTTTCTCAATGAAAAAATTAAAGTTACTACCTACATTGTATGGGAATAGGGGCGGAAAGAAATACAAAAACGTCATTTTTTTTTTAATTAGGAAATGGAGGGGAAGGAAATAGGAGAATTTTATTTATATTATAAAAAATACTTATGCTGTAGGAATTTAATATAATGTAGGCAAAAGAAGAAAAGGAAGATGTGAAGTTGGGATCATCTTTGTCCATCAAAGAGAGAGGCGAATACAAACAAATCAATGCCTCAGTTTTTTTTTTTTTTTTTCCAAGTCCTCTCTCTCTCTCTCTCTCTCTCCCTTTTCTCATCTCCTCTGCGCCTCCATAAACGTCGGAAGATTTGCTGCTCCCACAAAAAATCAACCACCAACATCATGAGCATGCCTCACTAGAGAAGGTGACGATACACATCATTGATCGATGCCCGAAAGTCCAAAAACACCAGCCGAGATTGGAGAACGATGGAGGAGCAAGAAATCGAGCACAACACTAATGGTAAGAGAACATTAGAACCTTTTTCTCTGAGTAGTGTTGTTGCCTGCTGAATTCGGCATTTCCGACCTCGAGACGTATTCATGACGCGAAACGCTGGATAACTATTATCCCCGTGCATCCATTGTTATTTCTACCTCCGATTCTAAATACCTATTATTTTACACTTTTGTATACTTATTAAGAAAGTGTGCAAATTGCAAATTATATTCTTATTAAATATAACTCTTTAAATGATGTTTATAGTAGGAAATATTTAGCGAGTGTTTGGGTAACTCTGTTTTGGATATGACTCATTTTTTATACGGAAAAAAAAAAGAAAAAAAAAAAAAACGCTCTCAAAAAGTTTGTTAGTATTTGGATAGAGATCTTAAAATCTCTTTTTTAAAAATATTGTTTGAATAGCTTATGAAATAAACTCAAAATTTCAGCTTTCTATTAGTTTTTTAAAACATACACAGAGTCTACTTTCTCAATTTAATTCTCAAAAGTTACTTGAAATTCCTAAACTAACCTCTACATTTAATGAGCAGCTATGCAAATGAATATTGACCTTTTAAATACTTCATTATTTAGCTATGGGCATACTTGGAAATCTATACTCGTTACATTCTGTCGATTAAAAATAACGTAGACTTGATAGAGGACTATAATAATGGGGGTAGGGTGCATAAAAATATAATATTATGGATTGTAAAACAATTCAATATTTTTATTTCAATAAACTTATACAAAATATAAATTTTCAGTGGTATTTCTCACAATTAATATAATACTTGTCATAATTTAAACCACTAATAGTTTTAAAATAATATGAATAAATTGTGGATTTAAAATTTATAACTAATTCCAACAAAAAATTTATTTTTTTAAAACAAAAAAGTTATGAAAATAGGTTTTTTTAAAACATATTTAAAATTTTAATAAATGTTGGCATTTTTTATTTAAATACTTTAATTTTTAAAGTATGATTTTCACTGATAAATCAATTTATTATCTTCAACATTATTATGAATTTTTAAATTATTACTATTTTTTTTAAAATTAAGGTAAAGTTAAACTCATGCTTATGAAGGCAATTTATCATATTCAATGGTTCAAGCCACATCATTGTTGAAGTTTGAATTAATTTAGTGCAATACCTATTTCCTTAAACCTAGTTCTATTGGGTAATTAACCTCCTAGACCATTATTAATTACCCTAATCTTGATTTATGATCCCATTCTTTCCAAATTTGGATATTTAATCATTTTATTTATGTCTTTAAATTGCAGAAAAGTTCATTTACATAATTTGATGATTTACCTATTTTTCTTTTTTTTTAAATTATTTAGTTTCTAAATTAATTCTAATATTAAATATTTTATATATTTGGTTTTATAAAACTATTACAGACCTTAACCTAATTTTTTATGATATTTGGGATTTATTTGTTATTTTTCTCAATAAATACCAAACAATTGACCATGAGATCATATTTTTTAGCTTGTATTCTTCTACTCCACCATAACACTAGCAAAATCGCTACACAAAATTTTATTTTTGGCAACATAAAATTTCATTGCTTAAATTATTTTTACCAACAATATTTTATTTTTGGCAATGATAAGACCTTGTTTTGAATCAAGGTTTTTGTGCAAAATATATACCAAAGAAGATAAAACCAAGTTTTCTACAATCACCAAGGGGGCCACAAAATTCCTAAGGAATAAATGAGAGGCACTCATCCATAATAAACAATAATGAAATGTAAAGATCAAATGTTGTAAGATTAGGATAATATTTGAGGAAGAAAAGTGTGATTTTTTGGTTTTTATATTCCTAAAGTATATGAATATATTTAAAAATGATATGAATAATAATGAAATATTTACAGATAATATTTAACATAATAATACAAGCAATTTTTTGCAAACCTCAAATAACAGAAGCAGCTTTTAGGGACCCAAAACACACGATTAAAACACACTAAAATGATATAAAAAAATAGATTGATTTGATATTTTAAAAAAGTCTAAAAAATTTAGAAAAATGTGAGAATTGCAAATATTTACATAAAAGAAGTGTAAGAGGTCTAAAGCCAAAAGTGACTTAAAAGTCTCACACAATACAAAACCATAATAAATAACAAAGATTTATGAACGAAACATGTAAAAAAACATAACAAAGGTTTTAAAACTCTTAAAAGATGTGATAAAACATTAAAATAAGGAAACACATCCACCAATACCAATCTTGAATAAATCAGACTTCATAAACGAATGGGGTATTATATGTCTTATATTTGACCATTTTTTGCTAATAATAGTTTATCAATTTTTTTGTTATTGCTAATATTCACCATGTTTGCACTTCACTTTTATTATGCTATATTTCATCATTAATATATTTATATTTCACCTTTATAGTGCTTTTATTTTTCCATTTTTTTGGTCATATTTCTCTCTGTTTATCTATTGATGTTTACCGTGCTTGTATGTTACCACTATTATATTCCCTTTCACCATTCTTGTATTCATATTTTACTACTATTATCCTTATATTTTACATATGTTGTATTTAATCATTAGTATATTTATATATCACCATTAATGTGTTTATTTTTGTCGATGCTGCACTTTTTTGCCACCATTAACCATATTTTTAACCTTTTGGACATAAATTTAATTATTCTTGTACATATATTGCAGTAAAGATATTCTATCCTTTAAAATCTAAACAACATATAAAAAAATTAGTCTTATTTACAAAAACGTCAGTGCATAACTATCCATATTATTCTACTAAAAACAAACTTTATTTTTATTACAAAAACACCACCCGCCGCTCCATGCACGGTGTTGATAACAAAGATGTATTGCCTCAACTAGGGTTGTTCATGTTATCCGATATCTACTTATTTGATCCGATATCCGAAGCGATCCAATCCGAAAAAATAAATAACCGATCCGATTTTTTTTTCAAATCAAATATCCGATTCGGTCAACGAAAAGTCAAACAAACCAAATATCCGATCCGACAAATACAAATAATATCTGATCCAAAGAAAAATATTTATACATTTTTTTATAATTTTTTATTTTATATATAATTGTATATAAATAAATGTATATGTGTTTGTGTATAATTTTTACTTACTTTATTTATTATTTGAGGAAAATTTTCATTTAATTGAAATTATATTTTTAATACAATCCCTTTTTAAATATTTATAAAAATAAAAATACTTTGTATACCGATAGACTCCATCCACTCCTTTCTTATTTTAGTTTTAACATTGGATATTTGTTGAGTAAGTCGGATATTTGCTAAGCGAATCGAATATTTGCTCAGCATTCGCTCAACAAATCGGATAATATGAAATATATTTGTCATTTGGTAATTTTTTTATATTTGAAATTATATTTGGCTAATATCGGTTATATTTGATATCCGATAATATCCGATCCAAAAATTCAAATATCTGATCTTCCGGATATCCAAAGTTTCAAATCAAATATCAAATATCATTTTTAGATATCCGAAATTTCAAATATCCGACAATCAAATATCCGAAATATCGAATATTTGAACCGTGAACAGCCTTAGCCTCAACCCATGCGATTTCGGCGAAACCTATCTCAGTTCTTTTGCCGACATCTCATCAGGTTTGATACTTCTGGTCATAGGCACATACCTACGTAGTGAACTTCTGGCGGAAGCAACTTAACTTTTGTATCTACATGGTTCATGGTTGTCTCTTCGGCATGTACCTCAATTTTCTCCTCATTTTTTCTACTGTCAACTAGATCTGCTGCTACCGTAGAGGTCACTAACGTACGTAGAAGGTGCAACATGTTGTTGCTTATTGAAGTTCTTGTCGTAATCTCAACTGCCATAAAGACTAAAGAGCAGGCGTGTTAATTGGTTTAAAATAGAATCAGATTATATATATATATATATATATATATTCCTAAATGATGGCATAAAACCAGACCCAAAGAACCTATACGTAGACCCAAAAAAATCAAGTCTATCACTACAAGTATTACTTCTTATTTATAACTTACTAATAAAGCGTGGGCTCTACAAATAAATAAGTTTGAATTTCACATATAAAATCCACACTATATTAATATATTGTAAATAAATTGTAAACTTAAAGTTTTATCTTGTTCTTTTTAGACGGTAGCAAACCTAAATGTTAAAAGAAATATTTGATAACTTATGTCTTATTTGAAACTATTTACTAAAAGTAATTGTCTAAAATAATTACTTATTATACAAATTTTTTAGACTAAATAATTTTTAAAATAAGTAATTATCTTAGATAACTACTTTTAATAAATAGATCCAAATATATGCTTAATAATTAATCAGGGCATCGAGAACATACTTCACCACCAAGATATCCAATTGAGTAAAGCCAAGATCACACGTAAGTGCATGGTACGTAGGCTTTTGAAAATGCTTCATTTTCTTATAGTCGTCATCACTATATATAGTGGTCAAACTGTGTCTTTTTATATATTCGTAGACTTGTCCAGTACAAATACGTACGAACGATTAAGAATTATCTGTGTTTAGATCCATTCAAGATTAGGATGAAAAAAGAAACAGTAAGAAACTACTAGCTTGTTGATTATCATTTATACATTCAATGTATTTTCATAATTTATCTATTCACTTGTTTATTTATTCACCTTTGTCTTGTTTTCGTACTTCTTTGATGATGATGATGATGATGAACCCACTTATTCAATAACAACTTTAGATGATGTTAGAAAAGATTGGTCCTATTATGCTTTTCCCGTGATTTTGCTAGTAATGCATGTGCTTATATATTTTTACATATAAGTAGTGTATCCTGGTTTGTAATACTAAGATCTGCATATGCCAAGTACATATGCATGTACGAGAGTTGTACGTATAAGTAAATTATGTAACTAGTTGTCTCTTCAAACTACAGGTTATAATTTTTATTTATTTATTTATTTGTGAATTGAACCACCTATTATGAAGAAGTTTAATATCGATGATGGTTGTCTAAAAATATTGC
Organism: Tamarix chinensis; assembly: GCA_030549775.1. Lineage (NCBI taxonomy): Eukaryota > Viridiplantae > Streptophyta > Magnoliopsida > Caryophyllales > Tamaricaceae > Tamarix > Tamarix chinensis. Next base: position 39,614,153 of record CM060182.1, on the reverse strand, counting down.
CCTTGTAATTTGTTGCCCTTTGATTTAATGAGTAATAGCTTTTCATATATGGCAATGGTGGTTTAACAAATATCGTTATTGTAACTTCTTTGCATTAGGGCACACGGTAGTGCTAAATAATAATACTGCTCTTATGCAAGCTTCAAAGGTAGTTTGTCAACAAAACGCTTTTATATATTCCATCTTCGGTGGCAGTATTGGTGACCAAGGATCGTTGGCTACACCTGTATAGTATAATTTCCTTTTTATAACCCCATAACCATTGTTCTAGGATACACCATCAATTAAATTTTGGTTTCATATATGATTATTTTTAGAATCATTGAAAGGAAAATTTTGTATTATTGTGTATTTCTATAGAGACAATTTTTTCCCTCCTTATTTTTTTTGTCCCTTTGGTCCCTTCAATAGAAAATGTAATGAAATCTTATATGCAAAGACATATGATTTCCTCCCAAAATCAAAGGATGGAGACTTTGGTTGGCTAACATGGTAAGTTGGTTTGCATCTTAGATGATCAGACATTTTTGTTTGAGATTATAATTAGGTTGCAATCAAGCAAGAAATTGATTGAGTAAGATGATTTAACTTCAAAGGCGGCTTTCTTCCACACTAGATAACCCAATATGCTAACCCATTATTCATAGCTACTTAAACATATGATTATCTAAGATAATGATTTTTCTCAAAAAAAAAAAGGGCTTAAAGTTTTTTTTATATAATAATTATTTTTTAAGTAGTTCTAAACAAGGATATATATAGCCAAATATAATTCTTAACATAAGGATTCAACGGCGTATCAAAAGGTATTTGGCTCCTTCTACCACAAGATAAGAGTGACTTCAAAGTTTATTCTTGATCAACTTTGGAGAGTGCGCATAATAAATGACTTAGCAGAAATAAAACAAGGAATAAAATATAAAAGAAGGCAACAAACACCCAATAAAGGAAGTTTTATTTAGCTAATGCCTTGAAAAAACATGATACAAAGATGAGTTAGGAAAGCTAATATTTCGGAGAAGTTTTATTGCTTATGATAACATAAGGTGCATAGTCATTAAACATAAAGTATATGAATACATAGTTTGTCATTATCGTATGACTAAATGTGGAAAGTCTTTTAGCATGGTTTTCTTTATGCACCACCACCATTAGCGCTCCCATATCCACTTCCACTTCCTAAACCTGAGCCATAGCCTGAACCACCATTGTAGCTTGAGCCACCACCGCTACCACCACCTCCTCCGCCACCTCTAACATTGGCACCATAACCTCCATAACCTCCTTGAGCATTTCCATATCCAGATCCACTTCCTGAACCATAGCCTGATCCATAGCTAGAACCGGAACTAGAGCTACCACCTCCTCCACCACCACCTTTGCCACCACCTCCGGCATTGGCACCAAAGCCTCCATAACCTCCTTGAGCACTTCCATATCCAGAACCACTACCTGAGCCATATCCTGCACCGTAGCCAGAACCCAAACTTGACCCCCCACCACCACCACCACCTTCGCCTCCTCCACCAGCACTAACTTTTGAACTATATCCTCCTTGTGCACTACCATGTCCCGAGCCACTTCCTGATCCATGCCCTGAACTATAGCCGGAACCTGAACTAGATCCACCTCCACCGCCACCGCCTCTTCCGCCTCCACCACCTTCTACATTACCATATCTAGATTGTGCATTTCCATATCCTGAACCACTTCCGGATCCTGATCCATAGCCTGAACCAGAACCCGATGATCCACCACCACCACTACCACCTCCTCCTCCACCACCACTAGCTGAAGCCCGTCCGGTTGGTGTTACAGTTGCAGTGGATACCTGCAAAAGTAGCATAACCAACATTGAAGCGCCGATAACTTTGAGCCTAGCCATTTTCATTCTAAGAGAACAATTGGAGTAATGACTTATTTGATATTATAACTATTATTGTTGTTGTTTTGATCACTCGATGCTTAGAAGTTCTGATCGTAAGTGTTGGATAGGCATCTCTATATATAGGCATCTCTACATAGCACACTGTTTACGATTAACGGATTGAGAGTAATATTTTACCCAACATTTTGGTGGGTCGAGGCTGGTGGAAATGGCGCACCGACGCTTATGTCATATTTCTTCCACTAGGATTTCATTGACCGTTGAAATCCGTTTACTAACTAATCAAAGTCAAGCAGAGTTAGGAATGGGAACCAATTAGCTAGCCAATTAGTATAAGTTAACAAATCCTCTACTTCTGATCCGCTAGAATTTGACCCCTTGTATGTGTATCCTTAAATTGTTTTTCAATATAAAAAGAAAAGCGGAGTTAGGAATGATAACCAATATGCTAGCCAATTGTATGAATTAGCAAATCCTTCGGTTTTTATCCGATAGATCTGACTCCTTGTATATGTATCCTTAAATTAATAATTCTGAGAGCGGCGATATGGCATTTAATGGACCGGTCAAACACGGAGAGAGCACTTATCTAGCCAGTTTTTCTGGGATGGCGACAAATATATATAATGATGAGATGAAACCAAATATGCTGACATCTTTGGACTATTTACAGATTTATTTAAGAAATTAGAGTATATGTTAATATAAATTCTTTAGATAATTCTAGCTTTATACCTTTTTGTAAAAGTATACATTGATATATCATCTAAATAATGTAGTAACTATTTATGAATGTGAATTTATTACAGGTGAAGTAATAATAGTAAAGGCTGGAGTCTGCAAACAAAATATTTGAGATTTAAATACATCCCCCCCCCCTCATTATTTTACAACTTTATAGTGACTAATATTCCTATATAATAATTTAAATATGTCTTTATGGATCCTTTATAAACCAAAAAATGAATACAGTTTATTTACAAAGTATTCGTTCAGTAACCTTATTTTATGTATGATATTATCGGAAGTAATAATATATCTAAAGTAATCATAATATTAGGTAGACATATATTATTTGTGCATGAAAGTTGTTGAAGTAATTATAGAATTTGACAATTTATTTGATTTATAATGAATTGATGTATATTGACACTTTTGGAAATTTTTTATTTTAATATGATAAAAATTCTAATAATTTTTTTATTTGTTTAAAGATTTAATTTTAATATGGAATTAATTAATAACAATTAAGCAAAATAATAATAATAATTAATCTTCATAATTAAAAATAATTAATATGAATAATTCATTTTTAATAATAACATGAATAATTATGATATTATTAATAATCATATATTAAGAATTTTATAATTAATAATTAATATCTAATATTAAAATTAATTATTAATAATATGAAATAATATTAACATTGAATATTTGTAATTAATTATTTTAATTAAGTTTCATATGGTAAATATTTATAAATATCAATAACAAGTAATTTTAAGATTAATATTATGAATGTTTATTAAATTTTAATAATTAATAGTATTAATTAGTAATTAATATTAATAATTATTCAATAATCATTGTTAATAATTATTGTGAATAAATATTTATTAATAACAGGTATGCATTAATATAAACAAGTATTCACAATTAATAATAATAATAATAATAATAATAAATAAGGATTTGTAAGAATAATATTACTAATATTTAATGTTGAAAATTCATAATAATAATTAAACATGATATTATTTATTATGAATAAATAATAATTATTAATACTTTATATTAATCAATATAAATTATTTTTAATAATAATTAAAAATGAGAATTAATATTTAATTTTTAATAATAGTTAATATGAAAAAATAACAGTTATTAATAATCATATTAATTCATGTGAATAATTCATAACAGTAATAGTTAATCATAATAATTATTAATATGAATAAATATTCATTAATATTAATAATTAATAATCAATATTAATAATTATTAATATTAATATTTCATAATAATTATTAATAATTAATCACTAATAATCACAATTATGAATATTAACAAATTATTATTAGTATTATTAGTATTATTATTATTATTATTATTATTATTATTATTAATTGTAGGTATGTGGTGGGTAAGTATAATTAATAAACATCAAAGGTTATAAGTATTAGATAGTTTAAATATTTAATAATTATAACCATTGTGAATTTTGGTCAACTACTCATGAAGTAATTTTTTATGGTAGTCGTCTATATCTTAAATTTATTTCATTTTTAGTAATGATTTTAGAATTTAAGTTGAGGTTCAAGCCAATTAGTTGGTGGTTAGAAAAGGTCTGGAACAGAAGAAAATTGAAGAGGAGTGAAGGGCGAATAAAAAAAAAAAAAAAAAAGGGTAAACAATAGGCATAGGGAGTGTGTTGGTTAACACAGGTTGTGTTGGCTGCCATTTTCTATATGATATGATTTTTTTCATCCAATAGTTTTTGTATCTTTTCATTAGATTAGTTTAAAGCCTCCTAATTGATTTTAGGTCTTTTCTAAACCTACAAAATGTCCCCTTTGTATAGAGTTTTTATATGTGCATATGAGAATTCACACAAGGTGTGAGAGACAATAATTCAAAGAAAATTCTTGCCCATTTAGATCTAGAAAAAAGTTAATTGGAAACTAGGCTCGGTAATTTAGTATATTAATCAAGAAAGCTATTTTTAATAATCTTTGTGAGAAAAAAAAAATACATAAAGAGCATTTTTGAATTTGTATTGTTTTTAAGGATCGTAATAAAAAATTTAATTTTAATTTTTGAATCTATTTTACATAGTTATTGTTTATTATTGTAAATTTTCCCAACAAATCCTATCATATGTCATTGGACCATTGTTAGAAAATCCTTATGGATATTTATAGTTGTGAAAGCATCCTTAAACAACAAAATGGCACAAATTCAATGTGAGCATTTAGGGAATGTTTTGTCCTCCAACATGTGGGTGCTTTCTGAACTTTTGAAGATTTATTCAAATTTAGTAACTTTATTTTTTTTAAATAAAAATAAAAATAAAAATGTCTAGCTATGTAGCTAACAATTATAGCTCACCAAAAAATCTAAGATATTGTTGTTAGTGATCTACTGTTATAATTAACTTTATTTCTTGATTTAAAAATCAAAATTATTACTACCTTTAATTCTAAATAAGTATTATTTTAAAATTTTTTATATTTATTAAGAATTTATGAAAATGTCAATTATATTTTTATTAAATATAACTCGTTAAATAATGTTTATAGTGGAAAACATATAGTGACTAGGTTGTAGGAGTAAATTTAGAAAACTAGTTTACTCTCCAATTTATCTCCTTTGTAAAAAAAACATGAGCGTGTTTGGTGGAATATTTTAACTAGATGAAAGTTTTTTTAACAAAAAAATGTATTCTTAAATCAAGTTTGTTAGTATTTAGACAGGAAGCTTTAAAAAAATTCCAAAAGTTTATTAGAGTAGTTTATAAAATAAACTCAATTTTCTCAATTCAATTGCCCAAAGTTATTTGAAATTCCTAAAGTAACTTCTACGTGCAATGAGCAATTATGCAAATGAATATTGACTCTTTAAATACTTATCAACTCTAACTAAGAATATAATCACATTTCATTATATAGCTATGGGCATATGTAGAAATCTATACTCATTATATTATATCCATTCAAAATTTATATTTTTGATATAAGACTACAATATTGGGACAAAAGGTGTAATAATATAATATACAGTATTGTTATAGATTAGAAATATATTATATTAAATGATAAAAATGATTATTTTTTATTTGTTATTTTAATTAAGTGTAGGAAAATTATGCATGCTAATAATCATCTAATAGGTAGAAGGAAGGGGCTGCAAAAATAAAAACATTTTCAATTAACAAGTTATATTATCAAATTTAATATATATCACAATAATTGTTTGTTATTATTAATAACTATATATATATATTATAAAGGATAATATTATTTCCTTAATTTTATAGGTTGTAAGACATTTTAGATATTTTAATTAGAAATTGTACAGTTAACAACATCATAAAAAATACAATATATATATATATACTCACTCACACTCACATAAATTTATTTAAAAATTATTTCTATAAAATTATACAAAACTATATTTTTTTGGAATCAACATTACTTATACTATATAATACTTGAATAACTTTCATAATTTAAACCATTAATAATTGTACAAAAATATGAATAATATGTGGATTTCAAATTTATATATACTTCTAACGAAAACTAAATTGTGTAAAACTAAAAATAATATTAAAAGGGGAATTTTAGCTTCTTCTTTTTCTTCAAATATTTGATATTTTGCTAGATATTTGGGCTCATCACATAAAACTTATATGTTCATCGCATGAAACTTTTTCATTGAACCTAGTTATGTTTGTGTTTATTCATGCAATTGCACATATTTGTTGTTCCTATCATTGTGTCAGGATGAAACTTAGATTAATTTAATAATGATTTTCATTAATGTTATAACATGTGTTCCTAATACTATTACACACATACTACAAATCGAAGTTGATAGAACCGAAATTGAAATCCTAAAGAATTCGTAAAATTTTAGTGAAGTTGGTCCCACAACCAACTTTAGGTTTGAAAAATAAATTCTTAAATTCAAATATCTTGTTTCGAGATCAAATTTAAATCAACTTAATATTGTTTTAACTGTTATACTATTTTTTAAATACTATAACAGATATACTACAAACCAAAATTAATAGACCGGAAATCAAAATCCTAAAAAAAAAAAATTTCATATTAATTGGTCTCATGACCAACTTTGATGATGGGGAAGAAATTCTCAAATTCAAGCAACTTATTTGAGAATAAAATCTAGATCAATTTAATAATAATTTTAATGTCATAAAATTTTTCTCTAATATTATTACACTTATAAAACAAACTAAAATTGATCAAAAAGAAATTAAAATCAAAGTGATTTTTTGGAATTTCGTTGATGGGATAAACACCTAGGTTTATTCCAGTCAACAGTTATGTTTAACACATATATCACATTAGTTCACCACATAATTTATTTCAATAACTTCATAGGATTAGATTGATAACATAAAACTAAAATTTGTGGGTTGATGGCATAAAACACAAATATTCACGACATAACATAGAAATTCATCCTTTATAACAATTAGGTTTATTTGGGGGAGAACACGGAGGTATAAAGCATTAAACTCTTTGATTCATAACACACATAACTTCATCACAACAAAGTTTCTATGTTCATGATATAATACACACAAGTTGATTAGATATTGTCAAACACGTAAATATAGTAAGAGTTATATAATTAAAAAAATGACCCCGTATCTATATATAAGAATTATAAAGTTACAAAATTAAATCATAATCGTTATAAAAAAGTTATAAAATTTGTAAAAATGATCCTATATTTAGAAACAAGAATTATAAAATTATAAAAATAATCTCATGTCTACCAAGAAGGATTATAAATTATAAAATTGACACCGGTTTTGTATATGAGAATTATAAATTACAAAAAATACACCATATACCAAAATAAAATTTATAAAATTATAAAAATAACCTTATGTATCTAAGTAAAATTTATAAAATTAAAAAAAAAAAGGCTACCTTACAAGGTACTCTCAAGTCTATAAAAATTGGTATTTTAGGACCAAATATTTTCTCAAACCAAATCAATAGAAGTCAATATATATTATTTTATACTTAAACATGTTAGATCCGCAAAGAAAGCCTCGGTATCAAATCTAATTCTTGCTCGAGTAATTATGACCAGGCGTATATATTTTCTATTGCATTCATGTTCTTGTATAGTCAAAAGATAATGCGGATCTAGTATGAATAATTCAAAAACATTCCACGATGGAATTTTCTTTATAGGATGTGTTCTAATTTTTATACCAATTCTTTGACAAAAAATTTAAGGTATTTCTTAACTATATAATATTAAAACAAACCCCATTTTTCTTAAAATTATTTATCTCAATTCTCAGTTTACATTTTCTCTATTAGTAAATAATTCATTTATGCTCATTTCTTCCTCCTTCATTATCAATCAATTCTTTTAAAATATCATCCCAGTTAACTACTATATTATGTATAAAATTAGTGCAGGTGCCCAAGTGATGCACAAATACTTTTGAATAGTTAGAAATATAATAGTTTAAATATATATAATTTTATAGAATAAAATGATTAAATTATTATATAATATGTAACGTAAATAAAATAACCATACAAATTCATTTTATTTTAAGAGTAAGCAGTAAAGATATTGTTCCCAATTTAACGATATTAATATACATGATTCAAGCCCATTTTAAAGTTAAAATTACAAAAAATAAAAATGAGAGAGATAAAGAAGGGACCAATGTAACAATATATATATATATATATATATATATATATATATATATATATATTAATTGATTAGCTCCATGATATATCATTATACTATTAAACCCCATTTTAAATATACACTGACATCGTTTATGATTAATTATATATATAGTTGTATGTTACTAAATGCATTATAAGATTTATACAAAAAATTAACAAAGTCAAATTAATAACAATGAAAAATTATCCATTAATTTGTACTAAATTCATCCATATAAAAATTTATAACATGTTATTATAGGAGAATATATTTCAAATAATTTATTGTTTAAATATTTGCTCCATTTTTTTTCCTAAATATGACATCATTTTAGCAATTTGTGTATTTTTTTACAATACTAATAAAATAAAATGAACATTAATATTAAAAGATATATATTAAAAATAGAGAAAGTGAAGTGTCATAGGAGCATGCCAACACACACATCAATTTCTCTCCTTTCTGAATTCCCATGGCTAGGAATAATCAAGCTTGAACACCAACGAAATGAATGGCAAAACCTAACACTAGATCAGTAGGGAAATCAAAGGTTGAATCCTTGAATACCCATATTTATGCAAAAAATGACAATTGATGCTACAAAGGAGTTGTCTTTGTTAGAGACCACACAAACTTTTCTTCGGCACAAATCTGAATTGTCAACATCAGATGCTGAATCCTCCTCCAATTACCGCCAATTCTCTTGATTCTCAAGGGATAGAAGTCTCTGAGGCCACGAATACTGATCTTGGGCACAGATTTACATCAACAACTTCTTCACCAAAACATATGGTTCCTCCTTAGCCTACTTATTTGGCCTTCTTATCGAGGAGATACTTGTATGGAGGGAGACTTAATAGTGAGGCTTGGTACCATCCTTCACTAGACATTCATTTCTCATGTTGTTGGGGTGTTGGAACACCCAAGGATTGAAAAATCCTAAAAAATACAATGGTGTTAAATATTGGATATGTATAAATAAGCTTTCATTAGGTTTTATTAAAACATGAGTAAATAAATCCACCTCCATTATGAACGTATTTGGCTCTGATAGACCCTGTTTTGCTACAATATATTATCCACACCCAAGGACCATAAGAGATGAATAAGCTTCGAGGGAATGAATTGGATTACTGAGCAAGAGAGGAAGAATACGATGATAGATTTGAGGAAGTGGTGATATCATTCAAATTGTCCTCTCCCCTGCGCATAGAACCTCTATATATTGGAGGTTCGAAACCAACCCACTAATGGAGTTTGTTAAGGGAATGGTGATCCACTGCTCACTAGTTCACAACCCTTACTAACAGAGATAAAACATGCAGATAAAAATAAGTAAAAGAAATCAACGATCACAATTCACAAAGACTAACGTATGGATATATATCTAACAATACATCCCCCATTAAGCAAACCCTTGACCTCAAGGGTTGATTTGTGAAAATTTGCCTTCAGATCTTCATAGAACTCCCATGTGGCATCCTCTAGTGTGCCAATTGACCACTACACCAACACCTATGTTGCACAACCATTACCTCGCTTTACAAAGTGTCTCTCCAAGATAGCTATAGGAATGTAGAGCAAATCGGTTGTAGTCTTATATGGTGGCATGGTGGGTTGCACTAGATTTGTTCCATGTTTTTTCTTGATTAGCAACACATGGAAAATAGGGTGCCCTGCACTCAAAGAAGGAAAAAGCAGCTTATATGCTACAACCCCTATCCTCTCCATTATATGATAAGGACCATAATATCCTAGGGAAAGCTTGTGGACAGCCCTATGAGCCAAAGAGTGCTAACGATGGGGTTGGAGTTTAAAATACACCCAATCCCTGATTGTAAATTCTTGATCAACCTAATGTTTGTTTGCTTGTTGGTGCATCCTGTTATGGGCCTTGGCCAAGGGATATTTGAGAGGCTAGAGGGTTGTTTCTCTTGCTATCAAGGATCGATCAACAGCTGCTACCATTGAATATCCATGAAAGTAAGGGAGGCATATAGTAGGAGGATAACCGTATAGAATTTCATAAGGGGTGGCATTTGCTGCAGAATGAAAAGTCGAGTTGTACCAAAACTCAGCCAAGGGCAGCCATTTACTCCATTCACCAGGGCAATCTCTCGTCATGCAACGAAGGTAGTTTTCCAAGCATCTATTGAGTACCTCCGTCTGCCCATCGGTTTAGGAGTGGTACAAAAAAGATAGTTGTAGTTGCACTCCTTACTGCTTAAACAATTCTTGCTAAAAAGGTGCTAATAAACAAGGGGCCTCTATCGTTGGTGATATTCTGAGGCAACCCATTGAGTCGATAAACAGTGTTCATGAAATGCTATGCAACAATAGCTGTCTTAAAAGGGTGAATCAATGGTATATAATAAGCGTACTTGCTTAGTATTTCAATAACAACCATGATCGCATCCTTCCCATATGATTGGGGGAGTGTAACACCCCCAAAAATTATAGTTAAAATTTTTCATTTAATTATAACAAACACGAGCATGGGGGTGCTATTGCTGTGATCAGCACAAGCCTAGCCCCCGGCCAGTCTCGCACCAACCACAAGATTAAGAAATAATTTTCACAAATCAATAAACTAATCAAGACGTGGAATTGTAGAAATCTGAAGTATCCATAATAAAGAAAAGTCAGAGTGCGGAATTAAAGCGTTAATACAAGATTAAAAGCGGATACAAAGTCAAGCACCCAAGGGGAAAGAGTGATACAATGATAAAGTAAAACTGAAAAATGGAGAGAGTCCGATCGACACTCGTTCTCGGCCCCAAGCAAGGTCCAATAGTCATCACACAATCCGCCCGACACATCGAGTATGTCATAGGCATCGAACACGATGTCTCCTACCTACACAAACTCAAAAGAGACCTCTACTCGTGGCAATGAGCAGCACTCATAAAACGGGTGATTAGTATGCTACGTACTGAGCAAGGTAACCATATGGGTAAGGCCATACAAGAACAATAAACAAGTAAGACATACAATGCATAAGTCAGGTTCACACCATCAACCTAAACATAGACTAATATTTCTGTCTCACACATTTCTCATATTAATGTCATGTGAGTACGGGGACCCAACGTTTGTAGCCGGTGGACCGAAAACACTCCATAGGGAAAAACGCATCTGACCACTATTATAATTGGTGGACCGAATATCACTCCACAGGGCAAAATGTACCTGACCACTATTATAGCCAGTAAACTAGAAAACTATCCTCATTGGCCCCGACTCATGTGATATTCCACTGTAAGTAATTAGTATCTTTCCATGACATATTATCATGTAAAGTTTGGTTTATCGAGCTATGAATCCCCCACTATTATAGCCGATGGAACGGAAATACTCCACAGGGCAATACGCACCTGACTACTATTATAGTCGATGGACTAAAAAATATCCTCACTGGATCCGACTCGATAATCTTTCACTTTAAGTACTTAGTATTTCATTCGTGTCTTATTCTACACACAACCTAAACTAGACATACATGACCCACTAAACTTCCCATGCTCACCCATTTTATTCTCAGTTCTCCCAAAAGCCTTGTCCTATATTTTGGGACCTTCACCCCTCCTATAACTCCAAGACTTCCTCCCCATTTTTTTCCACTCACCATGAGAAACCCAAACTCTTCTACACATGGTTCAAGACTCACTTCCCTTGTCTCTGCTTCGACTCTTCTTCGCCTTCTAGGGTTTTCCTCTGAAACCCTAATGTAGCCTATGTGGCCTCACTTTCCCTCATCCTACATAACCCATACTCTTCTTTGCTACCAAGACCATCACTCCCCTCAATCCACACCCGACATCACAATCTCGCTACCCATCTTCCACATGTGACCATGAGAACCTTATTCCGCTCCCAAACCCTAGTACTCCTTTCTTTTATGTCACCCCCTCAACTCCCAAACACCATTTCTCACTTGGCTCATCTTTCCTCCATATGGCACCCCTTTCATTCTTTATTTTCCATTCCAACCATTTCCATTAGTTTTCCCTACCTTCTACACTTCTCTAACTTAAGGTTTCCTTCTAGACCCTAGTCAAGTTCCCCATACATCCTTATACTCTAATTTTTCACATATGGACTCCAATCACCCCTAACAACTCTTTCCTTACCTTACTTAACCCTCAAGTCAAATTTTTCCACGTAAAGGTCCTCCCCATGCAAAGGCTAACCACCCCATGCAAAGGCTAGACTCCCCATGCAAGATTCATTTCACTCTCTTATTTTATTCATATTATCCTTTTATTATCTACCCATAATTCATGAGATATTTATACCATCCCTACCTTACTTAACCCTCAAGTCAAATATTTCCACGTAAAGGTCCTCCTCATGCAAAGGCTAACCACCCCATGCAAAGGCTAGACTCCCCATGCAAGATTCATTTCACTCTCTTATTTTATTCATATTATCCTTTTATTATCTACCCATAATTCATGAGATATTTATACCATCCTTACCACCCTCTAATCAACTCACTTTCCTTACTCTTTTTCATTTATCTCACAACCACATCACACTACTTAAGGCTTCCTACCATGCTTGTCATGAAGGACAATATTACATAAGCACATTCCAAGTACAAGTAATAATACCATATTACACATGTCATAAAGCACATGCAACTTACCTTAGCTCCATACTTAGCAAGCTACACTACAAGAGCACAATCCATAACATATAAGGTACACACATATAACCAACACACATAACACATATTACACACATTAGGCCTTAACAATATCCTTACCTAACATGATACCAGACTTGGAGCACGCTCCTACGCCTCCTTAGGGTTTGGACTTGGTTCACCTATAAGAGGGGAAATACTAGGGTTAACTTCCATCTTATCAACATTTTCATTATTTCCTACTTACCTTTATTATAACCTAGTATTAGGAAAACTAATAATAATAGTAGATTTATTAGTAAAAACAAGGATATTATCCTTAACATGATTAATCATGCTATTATTAGCCAAAATAGGTTTAGGTAGTTATATTAGTCAATGACCAGATATTATTAATAATATTAGCAATAATAATGATAATAACTTTAATAACAGTAGCAGCAGTAGTTGGAGGAGGAGGATGTAATCCCCCAAAATTTAGAAAACCTATAACTTAATAAATAACTTTTATTTGAAATAAATTAGCTTTTAAGATTATTTAATTTAATTATTTTATGGGTTTTTGAGTGTACAAATTTAGATAGGAGTATTTAATAAATTAAAAATAAATATTTTGTTATTTTATCACAGTGTTTTTAATTAAATAATTTTTCAATCTAATATTTACTAAAAGTATCAATTTCGAACCAATATATCAAATTAAATTATCAAATTAAATTATTTATTAAAAGTATTACATTTTTTTATTTTTTAAATTAAATTAAATTATTCTCCCCTATTTTTCTCATTTTTCTTTTATTTTTCTTTTTCTTTTCCTTCTCCTTTTCTCCTTTTTCTTCTTTCTTTTCTTTTCCTCTTTTCCTTCGAGCCGCTAGGCCAGCCCTTTCCCCTCTCCCCCGCGCACTGGGCCTCGGCCCATCACTCCCTCCCCCTTCCTTCCTCCCTCTCCCGCGTGGCCCTTGCGACGCAACCCAGCCCCAGTCGCCCTTCCTTTCTTCTTTTCCCAAACTGAACCGGCCAGCCTATCCTTCTTTCCTGCGCCGGTCCGCTCGCTCGCACCCCTCCCCTTCCTTTCTCTCTTCTTTCACGCCCGACCACCATCCTCTGCCATGATCGAGCATGCCAGCCGCCACCTGCAACTGCCATGCCCGGCCACCACCTACCTCCCTGCTACTCCCTCTCCCTTCCCCGTCATTTTCTTTCCTATTTTGAACCAAACCAACTCCTGGACCACAGCTCGCATTCCCATCTTCCTTTCCTTCTTCTTCCCTCCCTTTCCCCTACCAACCGACACCTCCCTACCACCCTTCGACCTATCGCCGACCGGCTACCTGCCCCCTCTCTTCTCCCTCTTCTTTTTCTTCACCTCTCCAGCCTCCTTTCTGCCCCATATTTTGAGTATCTCCCTTTCCCCGACCTCCCTCTTCTCTCCTTTCTTCTCCTCCCATTTTTCCCTATTTTTCCACGCCGCTGCCACCCGCTGCTCCAACCACCGCACCAACCCCTGTGCCGCCTTCTTCCACCCTATACCTTAGCCCTGCACCACCCCGAGACCACCCAAGCCATCCTCGAGCCCCTGTCGTTCCTCCCTTCTCCACCTCTTCTTTTTCTCCCCACTTTTCTCCCTTATCGGCAAGCCACCTGTTCTCCGCCGTCCGGCCACCTCTGCCGCCACCCAAACCACCAACCTACACCCTGCAACCTCCTCTACCACCCCCATACCTTACTTTCCCGAAAACAGCCCCTTACCCCTCCATTTTTCCCTTCTCTTTTCCTTCCTTCTCAGCCACGCCCAACCCGGCAGCCATCTTCGCCGCCTCCGTCGCCCTCTATGCCGTGAAGCCATCCTTAGCCTCCACCTACACGCCCTCTTCACTCCTGCATCCTTACCTTGCCTCCAATCCTCCCCCATCTACCTCCTTTTCTAGCCTAAAGTCCCTAAACCGAGCCATCTCTCCTCCCTTCTACCTCATTACCTTCGAACCCTTTTCTCCCCCTTATTCTGCTTGTGGCTCACACTGTTCATGCAGCGTGAGCTCCTACTTCATTTGGAATTTATTTATCTAAATTTTGAGGTATATTAATAGTTAATTAAAGTGTATTATTATTAAATAATTTTTTTTATAAAGTTTTATCCTTTTAATTTCTTACTTCTAACATAATAATTATTGATATTATTTTTAGGTGTTGAGTTGATAATTAAGCCTTGAATCCTTAACCGGGATACCAGTAAGATTCGATTTTTGCAGGATTAAGGTAATTGTTAAACCCCACTTAAACACATGGAAAAATGTATGCTAGCACATTAGGGATTTTAGTATGATTTTATGCATGTTTTGTGTTGCCTAGTATGATATATATATATATATATATGGTTGCTTATATTGATTGATAAAAAGAAAAGAAAAGAAAATTTTGATAGCTTTTGTGTCATGTGTAGAGATGATACTTAAGGAATGAGTTTGATATTTGATAGAAATGTTAAATGTTTGTCCATGATGTATTATGTTGCTAATGCATGAATAATATTATTATGAGTCTAAGGGTATTTTAGTAATATGCCTATGTAAGTATGTGATCTAATATATGTAGTTGCTAATGAGTATTATGTTGAATAATGACAAGTTGGTAGAGTTAGATGATAAAAATGAAGTGCTAATACTAGTATTTTATGCAGTGGTGGTAAATTCATAAAAGTGGTGTAATAAAAGGGGTAAGTAATTTTATAAGTGAAAGGGGTATTTTGGAAATTTTGTAGAAAAGGGATATTTTGGTAATTGTGAAAGAAAAGGGTAAAACGGTGATTTTGTAAGCAAAATGATATTTCGGTAATTTCAAAAGAAAAGGGTGAAATTATAATTTTATAAGTAAAAGGATAAAATTATAAGTCGTAAGAAAAAGGGGTATGATGGTAATTTTTTAGGCAAAAGGGCAATATGGTAATTTTATGATTAAATAGCAAAATGGTAAATTTTACAAGTAAAGGGGTATTATGGTAATTTTGGGAGTAAAGGGTAAAATGGTAATTTTGGGAGTAAGGGGTAAAATAATAATTTTAGATGAAGGAGGGTATTATGGTAATTTGTAAGCAAAAGGGTAGTATGGTAAAATTAGATGTAAGGGGTAAAATGGTAATTTTCATAAATAAAAGGATATTATGGTAATTTTGGAAGTAAGGGGTAAAATGGTAATATTGGAAGAGAATGGTAAGAATGGTAATTTTAGAAGTAAGGGGTAAAATAGTAATTTTGGATGTAAAAGGAAATTATAGTAATTTGTAAGCAAAAGGGTAATATGGTAAAATTGGATGAAAAGGGGAAAATGGTAATTTTTATAAATAAAAGGACATTATGGTAAATTGGTGTTTATAATAATGGAGAAGGGTAAAATGGTAATTATAATAATCGAGAAGGGTAGAATGGTAATTATGACAATGGAAAAGGGTAATTTGGTAATTTAACCAACTAAGGGACAATTTGGTAATTATGATGATGAAGAAGGGCAAATTGGTAATCATGATAGCAAAGATGGGTAATTTGGTGATTTATCCAACTAAAGGGCAAGTTGTTAATTGTAATAAAAGAAAAGGGCAAATTGGTAATCTAACCAACCAAATGAGAGATCTGTTAAGTGTAGCAATTATGAGGGATGAATGGTGATCTAAAAAGCGTAGAGGATAACTTGATAACCTAAACTGGATAAGGGGTTAATTTGGTAATCATTCAACCTGAAGGGTAATAGGGTAATTTGTCAAATAAGGAAGGGATGACTTAGCAATTATATAAGTAAGGGGTAAATAAGTAATTTGTACCTAACATGTTGTTGTGATTGTGGAATTTCATAATATGATTCAAATAATGCTGATTAGCAAGGTAAGAGTATTTGATAATTATTATCACGAGAACGAATCCTAACTCAGAATTAGATGAGATTATGATGGCCTTAATGATTTCTTTGTGTTATCCTGGATAACCGTCTGAATAAGAAATGACTAATGATATCAGAACGATTGAAAGCGAATAAGTATCTGATTATTGTGCTTTTTGTGATCACTTTAATTAAGACACTAATACTTAAAGTGAAAGACGTCGAGATTGGGAATAGTAGCTTTTTAGGGGTCGCTACCCTAAAGATGTGGTTTAGCCCACGATTATTCTGGTATTTGATGGTGTGCCTTTATGCCCCAGCCAGGCCCTATATATTATTCTATCTAGCTCTACGGACCTAGTTAGGGGGTATGCATACTTATGGATTAGGTGTCCTTGTCAGTAGGGTACTGAGTAGCTTTATGCACCAGTACGACTAAGGTACCTTTGCGTCCCTGGGTTCGTGGCTGAAGGGTACTGAGTAGCTTGTATGCACCAGTACGATCGATGTACCTTTGTGTCCCGGATTCTTGATCTCCCATCCGAGACAAATAAATAGAATTGTTGTGCTGATTAAAGAAAGGAAAAACACTAATTACGAAAGTGAAAGATTAATGAACCGGGCCCAGTTGACTTATGATATTGAGTACCGATCCACCGGTTATAATGGTGGGCCAATAGCGTGTTGCCCTGGCAGGTGATATTGAGTACCGGTCCACCGGATATAATAGTGGTCCAAGAGCGTTTTACCCTGGATGATGATTATATGTATTCCGGTCCACCGGCTAAAATAGTGGGGGTCCCGAGCTCAATAAAACAAACATTGAATGTGAATAAATTATAGAAAGATATTAATCACTTATAGTGGAACACCTTGTGAGTCGGGGCCAGACTGGTCCACCGGCAAATAATAGTGGCCAGGAGCGTTCTGCCCTAGAGACCGATCCACCGGCAATAATAGTGGTCAGGAGCGTTCTACCCTGTATGTATTCTGGTCCACCGGCTATAATAGTGGGGTTCCCGCACTCACTTGGATATAACCAAAGAGATGATTGAATAATGATGGACTAATGGCTTAAGACCCAAAAGTATTGATCATACCTTATAACTTGTTGATATGTGGCAACCTTGTTATATATGTGATTGTTATGTATGCACCTCTCATTACATATGTCTATAACTTGCATTATGTGTTGCATTGCAGGCCTGTTTTTAAGTGTGGTATTAAAGGGTTACTCAGTACCATAGTACTGAAGGGTTCCCTTCGTGGGGCCCCTGCCTATTCAATGGGCAATGCCCCTTGCAGGTCTTTTCAGGTGCTACTCAAGTGGGCTACAGAAAAGATAGTAAGGAATTATTTGGAATCATTTAGGGTTTTTCTCCTTATCTTTTAAATTCATGGTTTTAATGTTAATGTCGTTAATATAACCACCACTGGTGGATTCTATTCTTGTAAATGATTTGATACGCTAATCTGATTTAAAAATGGATTATAAATTTTGTTTTATGCTTTTAGCCTTAACACTTAGTACTGAAACAGTAGGAGTGAGCCGGTCTGGTACTAAGTGTGGCGGTAATATCCCCAATATTTATGATTTTATAATTTGCTTCCGCTAACTCTTTCCAATAAAACGAAATTTTTCAATAGTAAATTTTGGGGGCATTACAGAGGAGAAGGAGGAGTAGCAGTAGGAGTAGCAGTAGCAGGAGTAGTAGTAGTAGGAGCAGCAATAGTAGGAGTAGGAGCAGGAGTAGGAGTAGTAGCAGCAGCAGCAGTAGCAGTAACAGTAGCAGCAGCAGTAGTTATAGGAGTAGTAGAAGGAGGAGGAGGAGGAAAAGGAGGAGGAGGAGCAGTAGCAGTAGGAGCAGTAGTAGGAGGAGGAGGAGCAGTAGCAATAGCGTAACCTGATCCGGGGAAGAAGGGGAAAAAGAGAAAAAAAAAAAGAGGAAAAGGAGAAAGAAAAAGGAAAAAGGAAAGAAAAGGGGAAAGGGGGGAAAGGGAAACGAAAAAATAGGTTGGTTAGAGTGTTTAGGATATTTTGGTATTTTTAAATATTTAAAAATAATAAAAATTAGTAAAATAATAATTAAATTTCTTTTTCTATTTAAATCCAGACTTCCCCAATTAAATTTTTTATTATTTTCCTCTTTTTGTCTTAAACACTCCCCCTATTTTGATAAAATAATATATTTAATTAATTTTTCTAATAAATCTCTATTTTATCATAATTTCTTAAATTAGGATTTTGGGGTATTTCAGGGAGGCCCTCAATAAAATCCATATTGATGTCAGTCCATACAACACTAAGTTGGTAATGGTTAGAGAAATGCTGGAGCTTGGGTGACATACTTGTTCCTTTGGCAAACGTCATAGGTTCTACCATATTCTCTAATCATCTTCTTCATTCCCTTTCAGTATCACAGCAATGCTAACCGTTTGTAGGTGGCATGGACCCCTGAATGACCTCCACCAAGCGTGTCATGGTACATGGAGATCATCTTATTCGGCAGAGTCTTATCACTTCCCACAACCAACTTCCATTTCCTCTTCAGTAACCCTTGGAAATACTAATATGTAGGGAAATTCAATGGTTCTTGGTTCAAAGCTGCAATGATCTCCTATAGGTTATTGTCTTGTGTCCATTTGCCTTTTATCTCATCCTAGATTTCACTATGAACTGAGGAAACAACCATGGAAAACATTTCTGTACCATGCTCCCAAGACAAGGCATCTACTGCTATGTTTTCCTTACCCTTTTTATACAAAATTTCATAATCAAAGGACATGAGCTTGGCGAGCCATGTTTAATGAAAAAGGGTTATCACTTTCTGACTCAACAAATATTTCAACGATAGATTATATGTTTTGATGATAAAATGGCATCCCTATAAGTAATGTGCCCATGTATCAATGGCAAACATTACTGCCATAATCTCCTCCTCATATACAAACAGACCCTTGTGTTGTGGTGAGAAAACCCCGCTGATGTAGGCCAAAGTGTGACCCTCCTACATGAGTATAGCTCTCATTCCTAGTGATGAGGCATTCGTTTCTACAACAAACGTTTTAGTGAAGTCTGGAAGGGATAACAATGGTGTTGTGGTCAATGCCTCCTTCAACTGACTGAAATCATATGTCACTCCTTCAATCCATACAAAATTGTTTTTCTTGAGCATTTTGGTCAAGGGCTTACTTATCATTCTATATCCTTGCACAAAACGCCTATAATATCCTATTAACTCAAGGAATCCTCTTAGTTGAGTTAAGTTGGTAGGGAGTGGCCAGTTCTTTACAATTATAATTTTCTTAGGGTCATTGGCTCCCCCATTTCTCGACACAATGTGCCCTAAGTACTCTAATTTTTCTGCACCAAATGTACACTTATCTTCCTTGGCATACAACTCTTGTTGCATTAAGAGCTCTAAGGTAAGTTACAGGTGGTTCCATGACATATTGTATATCATTATATCATCAAAGAAAACCAAGATAAATTTGCGTAAATAAGATTTGAAGACATGGTTCATCAGGGCCTGAAATGTAGAGGGGACATTGGTTAAACCGAAAGGTATAACTAAGTATTCATAATGCCCTTCATGAGTTTTGAAGGTAGTCTTTGAGATATCTGTAGGATGCATCTTCACTTGATGGTATCCCAATCAAAGGTCTAATTTGGAGAAGTATTTGGCCCCATGCAGTTCTTCTAGCAGCTCTTCAATAATTAGAATAAGAAACTTATCTTTTATGGTGTGCTTATTCAACTCCCTGTAATCTACACATAGTCTCCAATTGTTAACCTTTTTCCTGACCAACACAATAGGAGAAGAATAAGGACTAGAGCTAGGTTGGATGATGCCAGCCTACAACATCTCTTAGATCATCTTCTCAATCTCATTTTTTCTCAAAGCTGAATATATGTATGGTCAAAGGTTGAGATGATTTATTCCGCCTTGAGAGGGATCTTATGATCTAAGGGTTGATTGGCATCTTCTCAATCTCTTTTTTTTTTTTAAAAAGCTAAATATCTATATGGTCTAAAGTTGATAGGGTTTGTTCCGGCCGTGAGAGGGATATTGTGATCTTAGGGTCGATCAGGTGGTAACCCTTGTGGCATAGAGAAGACCTTGGAAAATTTTTGTAACACCTTCTACGAGTTATGCTTTGATGAGGAGTCATTAGGGGGAAAATTCAAAGCTATGAAAGAACCTTTTTTCTGTCCCATGAACTATAAGGAGCACAACTAAATCACTATTTGATTGGAATTCTTGGCTAACACCTTATGTGCTTGTTTCCCTTTAAGTGACTTGGTTTTAAGAGTTCTTGGCCCTCTTAGCATCAGTCTTCTACCTTGTACATTAAACTCCATGGTTAAATTTTGAAAATCATAAGTGATATGTCCCAATGTTGTGCGACATTATACCCCTAAAACTATCTCACATCAACCCGGGGGCAGAATAATCACGTCCCCTCTAAACTCATGATTAGACAATTTCCAACATAACCCGTTGCAAACGAAGGTACTACTGAGTGCACTACCATTTGCCATTATTACATATCGGGAAGGCTTTGGAGTCAAAGGATAGCTAAGCTGCTTGGACACCTGTAGATCCAGAAAATTGTGGGTTAAACCACTATCTATCAAGTTGTTGATGGATCTCTTTTTAATATGTCCTATTACCCACATAGTATGATATGTGGGAATGCCATTAAGTACATGCACTGATATGTGGGGATTGTCTCCCTATGTTGTCTCAATTTCTCCATCCACCGCTGAATCCAACTCTCTCCCATCCTCTTCTTTCGTGCCCTCCATGATCAGCAACTATCTTTTAGCACATCTATACCTAGGGTAAAATTTCTCAGGATACCAAAAACATTCGTTCCGTACCCTCTTGGTCTCCATCTCAGCTTGGGCCAAGGTTTTCATGTTCCTGCCCGCCTCTTTCCTGTAACAACTGGTATTGAGGGTGGGAGTTTTTGGCGTAGCTAGGAGTAAGGGGTTTAGCTGTGTGTTTACCTTCTTTTTCCTGAGAGTTAAGGGTAGCTTGGTATAGTTTAGCCAAGTTGTATGCATCTCTCATTGTCCTAGGCTTAAACATTCTAACCTGAGTTTGGATTGAAGGGAGCAAGCCACTAATATAGTAGCTAACTGCATACTCTTCTTGCAAGTTCACCCGATTTAACAGAGAATCAAACTAATTCTGATAATCCATTAGTGTTCCAGTTTGTCTTAGATTTTTCATATCAGCCATAGGATCATCATAAGGTGTTAAATCAACCCTGGCTATAATGGCATCCTTGTACTCACCCCAGATCAAGTGCATAGGATGAGGCTGGGTCCTCGCTATAGGCTTGATGCCATTGTAGCGCCAGCCCTTCCAAGTGGATGGCAGCTACGCGAACTTTTCCATTATATGGGGTGATGTCCATTTTAAAGAATTAGTTGGCCTTATAGATCCAAACCACGACATCTTCTCCATTAAAATGTGGAAATTTCACCCTGGCCAGTTAGGTGGCAATTTGATAGATGGGTTGAGGGTTAATGAAATGCCCAAAAAAATTTAATTTTTAGAATTATAGTTAAATAAGATTTTATTATGAAAAACTTAATTAAATAAATTATATTTGTTAAAATAAAAGGAAATTAATTAGGGTAAATCAAGAAGAAATTTATAAGTATTTTAATTAGGAGAAATTTAGATATTTTAGCTAATTAAGGATTTTATTTTAGAAATAAATTAAATATATTATTTTATTTAAATAAGAGGGAATAAATAGGGCCAAATTAATATGAATTTTATAAATAATTTAATTGAAGAAAATTAGGGTGTTTTGCTAATTAAAATGAAATTTATGAAAAACCTTTCAAAAATCCTAAATTAGCCTAAAAAGGAATTTAAATATTATTATTTTTAAATACCCTAAATATCCCAATTAATTTAATTGACCCTAACCCACCATTTTTCTTTTTTTTTTCCTTTTTCCTTTTTCCTTTTCTTTCTTCCTTTTTCCTTTCTTTTTCTTCCTTTTTCTTTCTTTTTCTTTCCTTTTTCTTCCTCCCCTCCCCTAACCTAGGCCAGCCCAGCGGCCCAAGCCCTCTCCCCTTTCCTTCCTTCGACGTGGGTCGTTTCCTTCCCGCGGCCCAGACTCTCTTCTTTCCCTTCTTCCTTCAACAACCCAGAATGCCGCGCTGCACCTTGCCTCTTTTTCCCCTAAAACGCAGCATTTGATTTAAAACACACCCTCACCTTGTCGCCCGACCGGTTTTCCTTCTTTCCTTTCTTTTCTTTTTTCTCAACGGACCGGTCTGGCCCCTAACCTTCTTCTTCCCCAGCCCTTCACACCTGCCATTTCCAATGACCTGCACCACCGCCCCGTTTGAGAAATCTGCTACCGATCTTGTCGTTTGACCGGCCATTTCCCCCTTATTTTTTCCTATTGATCCGTCGACCCCGTCACCCAACCTACTTCTCCCATTTCTCGCGCAGTTTCCCCTTTTTCCTGCGCATATCCCTGCCCCAAATTTAACTATCGTCGGCGACCAAAAACCTACCGTCCCTATTCCCACGCCGACCCAAAGAACCCTAACCTCTCATCTAAGATCTATAAATACCCCTCATTAGCTCGATCTCGGGACTTTTTCCCGCAACCCGACATAATCCCCCTTGTCACCCCCGCCACTTCAGACGACCTTTCATCCACCATCGGCCAAATAAGCCGCCCCATCTGCCCACCAAACTAATCTTTGCACCTCCCTTTAACTAACTAAGCCTCCCTTCTCCCTCAATTCTCCCTGCACAAGCCACCCCAGCTGTGCGAAGTAGCCTTCCCAAACAGCCCTCTCTTCCACCTCCGCCGCCCTTCGTACCACCCTTAGCCACCACTTCTGTTGCTTCCGCTGATCCTTTTACCTCCCAAATTATACTGCAGACCACCATTTACCTTCCCCTACCTTTCTTTTCCTCTTCCTCCCTCTCCTCCTCTCTTTCTCTTCTTCTTCCTCAGTTGGTCGCCGCCGCCGCCGCCCTCATTCTATTCCTCTCCTTCTAGGCAACCATAACCACCCTTACTTCCACCATCTTTCTCTTTTTCCCAACCTCAACTTTTCCTCTTTTCTTCTCTTTTTCCTGCTGCCACCGCCGCCGTACACCGCCGCCGGTGCCCCCTGTCACCACCAGTCTGAGGTTGAACCCTAAACCCCCTCAACCCTTTTTCATTATTTATACAAGCCTTAATCAATTTTATTTCCTACTACTACTACTACTATTACTATTACTATTACTATTATTATTATTCAATGTAGGGTCAAAACCCTACTTCATTTTATCTTCGATTATTATCATTATTATTGTTACCATTATAATTATTATTATTTTTGTAATATTATTATGGTTTCATCATCATCATCATCATCATCATCATTATTGTTATTATTATTTTGGTGAAGAGTTGAAGCCTTTATCTCACCATCTATTTTGAATCATATTAATATTATTATTAGTATTTTTAGTATTAGTATTACCGTTATGATTATTATTATTTTTCAATATTATTATGGTTTTTATCATTTACATTATTTCTATTTTTTTATTATTATTTTTCGTATTATTGTTGTTATCATTATTACTATTTTGGTAAAAGGGCCGAAGCCCTTATTTCACTATGTTTTTGAGTAATGCCCTTTTTATTATTATTGTTACTATTTTTTTTATTCTTGTTAATATTAACATTGTTATTATTTTTAGTATCTTTGTTATTATTATTTTGGTATCATTATTGTTATTATTATTAGGGTAAAGTCTTCAACCTTATATTATCAACTTTTATAATATTACTATTATTTCTTATATCTTTAGCAAGATAGTAATTAGTTAATATCATTTTTATTATTAATATTTTATTATTTTATCAAAAGCATAGTCTTAGAATAAATTAATAAGTAATAGTATTTTTGGTAGGAGGGAATCTAATTTTAGTTCTTCCCTCATATAGGTGAGACCAGTCAAAGCCCTAATGAGGCGTAGGAACATGCTCCAAGACCGGTATTGTTTTAGGTAAGGGTGTTACTAAGGCCTTATGTGTGTTTGTGTGCATTATATGTTTTGAATGCTTTATATTCTATGTTTATCATTATAATTATTTCGTATGTGGTACGATGTGGAGTTGAAGTATGTTTTTGTGCATTTATATGGCATGTATATTATGTATATGTGATGAAATATTGTGGTATGTGATGATTGGTTTGTGACCCTTTAGACATACATGTGAGGATGTATAAAAGTGGTATTGTGTGGAAAAAGGTTGAAAATGGAAAATGGGAAATAATTTTACCAAAGGGGAGTAAGTTAACCAAAAAGAAGTGAGTTGACCAAAGGATGTGAGTTGACCTAAAAATGTTAATGATCCATCAGTAGAAGAAGAATAGGGGGTGAAAGTAAAATGAAGGAATGGGAGAGTCTATGATTTTACATGAGAGAATCTAGGGTTTCGTATGGGAGAATTTATGGTGTTGCATGGGATAATCTAAACTAAGGTTTTGTATGGATGGACTTAGGGTTTTGCATGGCAGATTTTATGGTGTTACATTGGAGAATCTAAAATAGGGTTTGGTATAGATGGACTCAGGGTTTTGTATAGCAGATTCTATGGTGTTACATGGAAAAATCTAATCTAGGTTTTGTATGGATTGAATCTAGAGTTTGGTGTGAATGAATCTTGGGTTTTGTATGGAAGAATATAGGGTTTTGTATGGAGGAATCTTGGGTTTTGCATAGAGGAAGCTAAGGTTTTATATAGAAGAATCTAGGGTTTTCATGGTTGAATTTAGGGTTTCACATAGGATTTTAGGGTTGCATGAAAAAGTTCGAAGGTTTGCATTAGGAGGTTAGCGTCTGCATGGAAGTAAAGTTTACGTATGAAAGTTGACTTGGGATGTAAGGAAGGTAATAGAAGAGTTATTTGGGTGTTTGGAAGTTTTGGGTGAAAAATAGTACGTAGGACATTATAAGGGTATGGAGGAGACTAAGTTAGGGTTTGGAGTGATTAATTATGGTTTTTTGTGATTAATTAGGGTTTGGAGTGGCTAATTATGGTTTGTTGTGATTAACTAGGGTTTGGAGTGGCTAATTATGGTTTGTTGTGGTTAAATAGAGTTTGGAATGGTTAATTAGGGCTTTGATATGGCTAACTAGGGTTCGGTGGTAACATATATGTACTTGGTGAATGAAGTATGAAGATGAATATGAGATCTATGGGTTGTGATGTATGGAGTATTAAAATGATTTGGGTTGTGTGAGGTGGAGTAGGATGAGCCACTTATGCCTAAATTAGGGTTTATGGGAAAAAACCCTAGAGTAAGAAAATAAGGAGACTTGGAGGTGTGTAGTAGTGGGCCTTGACCCATATATTTTGGTGTTGAAGTTCCAATGTGAGCTTGAGTATAGAGGAAAGGTTGTTGGACAAGTTAGGAGGTGTGGGGGTTGCATGATATGATATGGGTTAGTTGGAGGATAAGTGTAAAGGAAGTGATTCATGCATGTCTAGGGTGAAAGCTTCTGAATAAGATACTTAAGATATTAATCACTTAAAGTGAAAAATTATTGAGTCGGATCCAGCCGATCCACCGATTAGGAATAGTGGTTAGGGTTCTTACTCTATAAGTGACCGATCCACCGGCGAATAATACTGGTGTGGACCTAATGTCCCGTAAGTGACCGGCCCACCGGCTATAATAGTGGGGGATCCCGAACTCAATAAACACAAACCAGAGTTTTGCTAAGACACTTAAAAGATACTAATTACTTACAGTGAAATACTATGCGAGCAGGAACCGAACTAATCCACCAATAAGGAATAGTGGTTAATGTTTTACCTTATAAGTGACTGATCCATCGGCGAATAATAGTGGTGAGGACATAATGTCCCGCAAGTGACCAGCCCACCAGCTAAAATAGTAGGAGGTTCCCGTACTCGCATGGATTTGATAAAAATGCATGGTGTGAATCGATTTCCGATGAGAGATTAATTAAATAATTAATCTGGACTATAATTGGGCCTATTTGTATCTACCGAATGATTGTACGATAGTATGTTATCATGATAGTCTCTATGCTTTTGTTATTTCTTTTACATGGTTTATGTAATTTTTGTGTTGGCCTTAGTGCACGGTTACCTTACTCAGTATGTAGCCTACTGATCACCCTTTTCATGAGTGTTGCTAATTCCCATGAGTAGTAGGCCCTTCCGACTTTATGCAGGTGAGCGAGACATTAGGCGGGGTTGAGTGTTGAGCTTGTGGTTGACTCAAAGTTTGAGAGTGTCGTGGCCCTATTTACTATTTATGCGATTTATTCCTTCTATATTTCTTTTTTATCGTATTTACCCTCTTATGGTTTATTACCTTGTATTGAATATTTCTATTAAACATTTTATCGATTGTAAGGTTATTCCCTCCGAGGAATTCGCACTCTGATTTCTATCTTATTATTGATTATAAACTTTTATGCGTACTCTGATTTCTATGTTATGATCTTTCTAGTTCTTTTATGAACACTTGGTTTGAGTTTAATGTCAATCTTTTCTTAGCCTTAGCACTTGGTACTAGAACGGTCGGAGAGAACCAGTCTGGTACTAAGTGTGGCGATAACATCCCCAAAATTCACAAGTTTTTAATTTTAAATTCTTCCACTTTTTTTTATAAAAAAAAAAGTAGTGAATTTTAGGGTGTTAAAGTTGGGAAAATGGAGTGGATCTCCCATTGACATAACATGGAACTGGGAGCTAGTATTAGCCGATCACTATTCATCATAGATAGCTTTGTGGTCAGTAAGGATGGATGATGGGGAGAATTTGATGAAGATGGGTTAAAAGGTACCAATGGCTGAGTTTGGGACAAAAAAGAGCAGAGCTAAGCCATACCTTCCTACTATGCTTTAGAAAAAATATGCTTGATCTCCTCCATCATAGTAATTTTCCACTGCTCCATCGAGTCTCTCAGTTGATCTAAATCTCGTCGCATTTCATTCAACCGAATTCTGTCGGCCATGGTCTCAGCATCATTGGCTTCGATACCAATGATAGGACCCTGTTTTGCTATAATATATTATTCACACCCAGGGATCTTAAGAGATGAATTGGATTACTGAGCAAGAGAGGAAGAATACAAAGATAGATTCGGGGAAGTGGTAATATCATTTGAATTGTCCTATCCCCTGCACATAAAACCTCTATATATTGGAGGTTCGAAACTAACCAAATAATAGAGTTTGTTAAGGGAGTGGTGATTAGCTACTCGCTATTAAAACATGAAGATGAATATAAGTAAAAGAAATCAACGGTCACAATTCACAACAACTAACGTATAGATATATATATCTAATAGGCTCCTACTAGAGGTGAACTCACAATTATATTTATCAGGAAAATGGATGAATTTGGGTTGGTAAGCAACATCAACACTAAAATCGTAAGGCCAAGATATCCCAAACAGACAATCTTGTTTTATATTACCTTCTTCTATGCTCTTAATGATGGGTATGGTAGAAGAAACCTTTGGACTTAGCTTATCTCTTGAAAAATTAACCATATGCCTTGAGTACTTCCTGGTGATTTCAATGTTAGGTTATACCCAAATGAAAAGCTCCAAGGCCTACACCACAATACTCAAGATTTGGCAAACTTTCTTTCTTATATTCAAATAATCTATCTTGATGATCTCTAATATACTGGAACTTTTTTACTATATCCAACAGATAAGACGGGAATAACAGAAATTGGTGTAAGTTGGATAGAGTTCTTTGTAATGAAAAATGGTTGGATATTTTTACCGACTCTTAAGAAAAATTTATACCCCCATGGTCTCTAATCATGCATCCATGATTGTTTCATTAGATCATCCTATCCTCATAGGTAAACATTCTTTTTGGTTTTTCAACTTTTGGATTGAGTATGATTTCTTCTTACATATCATCAATAAAAGTTGGAAAACTTTTCCTCTATTCATGTCCCCTACAAGCAATCATGAATAGTTTAAGGGGGTTAAAAAGCCCATTAACACAATTAAATAACAAAAAATGTCATTTATATTATTTAACAATTTACCTATTTTTACTCGTTTTAACTCGTTTGGATTCTAAACTAATTCCAATACCAAATATTTTAACATATTTAAATTTCTAAAACTATTCCACGCCTTATCATAACTTACTTATAATTTTTTGAATTTATTTATCATTTTCCACAATAAATACCCATCATTTGGCCTACTACACAATTAATTACCTAAAGTGACATATGATCAACCCTTTAACCTGTCTTATATATGTTGATCATCTTGTGGCCATGATATCATATTTGTGAGCTTGCATTCTTCCATTCAACCACAATATTAGCCATAATCACTAGGGTCGTAAGTAAACAAAGCCAGCTCGCGAGCTTTCTAGGTTTGGCTCGTTAAGAGTTCAGCTTGGTTGTTTTACTTAGTTAAACAAACCAAGCTCAAGCTTTATTTTTAAGCTTAGTTAATAAAGGAGCCAAACCTGAACATAAAAAATTTAGATGTGAGCTTGTTTAAAGTACAAAAGCTTGCTAGCTCGACTCATTTATCACAAAAGTTCGCAAGCTAACTCGACTTGTTAAAAATTCAGCTTATTTATTAAACAAGCTTAGACAAGCCAAAGCCCACCTCCACTTAGCTCATTTACAACTTTAATAATCACTACAAGAAATTTGATTTTTGACAGCGAAAAATGCCATTGCCAAAAATATTTTTAGCACCAATATTATTGTTTAACAAGGACAAGCCCTTATTGTGTGTCATGGTGTAACTAAAGATTTTAACAACAATTTTTTTTTCATTGACAAAAATGAAATTTGTAACAACTTTATAGCTAGAAAAATATTTGTTTTCATAAATCGTCGTCTTGATTGCTAATACATTTTTATTTTTTTGCAAAAATAGTTTTATGCAACTAACTTTGTTGCTAATGATATGCTATATTTCATAAGATGCCAAGTGATATATTGTTTTTCGCAACACATATTTTGTTAACTAATTAGCTAAGCTTCTAAATGTTCTCATAAATTTTCTTATCATAAAAGACTGTCGAAAATAAGAACACCATGTTCTTGTCAAAAAATCAACTAATTACAAAATCCACATCCACACATAAGTCAATAATCACCTTCAAAATAATAATGAGAAATATTAAGTATATTATTAAACCTAAATAAATAAATAGATTAGTAAACACCCTTTAAAAGTACATATAAATATTAGAAAAATATAAGCGTCACTAGTAGTCCATTCATCCAATGGATCCAACAACAATAATTATAATACCTCGTATCTTTAAATTCAATTTTATTAAGCTTAATTATTTTATTATTATAATTTCATGTAAACATTTAATTATTTTAATTTTGATTCATTTTATGAATTAATCGATAATTTCAACTTCATATTTGAATTTAATTAATTGTTATCTTTGCGGATCATTCTAGATAAATTCCTTCACAACCATAATTTTATTATATTCATATGACTTTGATTTTCGGTTAAAAATATATATTTTTGTTCTTTCTCATATTTAAATTTTAATATTTTAGATCCATTTTTTATTATAACTTTATCGTGTAATCACGATTTTATTTTGGAGTTATATTTCGTTAACGAAATATATTATTTAAATTATAAAATTTCTGTTTAAAATAGTTAAATTTATTTTAATGATTTTGTCCATAGAAAATTTTTCCAATTTTGAATTTATTCATTTCCGATGTCGTTAAGATTTTCGGAAAGTTTTAAATTAAAAAAAAAAAATTGGAGCTTATTTATGAATTTTTTTTTTCGAAATTAATTTTCTTTCATTTTACCCGTTTTTGTTTGTAGAAGACCAGTTTTGAAAATTATTTAAATTAATCTCGGTTTATTAGAATTTGACTTAAATATTTTCTTATATGCTTTTAAATATTTTTTCGATGTTTTATAATATATTTTTGTAAATAATATAAATCTTTAAGTTTGTGGGTAAATTCTTCCAAAAATATTTATATAGTTCTTATATCAATTTTAGGCCTTCGGATCCTTATGAAATAATTTTCGTTAAACAAATTCTAGATAAAATCTTTGAATAATAATTTTAGATATTCAGTATTTTATTATATACATGTATTTGTATAAATAAATAAATAAATAAAGAAATCCCGACCAGCCCCCATCTTCCCTCTTCCTTTTTTTTCCTTTTCTCTATTCTTCTCTCCCTTCTTTCTCTTCTTCATGTTCCTAATATGTTCCCTGCGTGAGCCCCAAGACCCTAGCCTTCAACACCTTCTCCCTGCTCCTCCACCGCCAACTAGCTTAACCGTTGGCCACCACTCCAGCCACTCTTGCTCGACGACGCACAGCAGCAACGATGCGAGTAGGAGCACCGCAACACCAAGGAGTAGAGCTACAACACGAGAGCAAGTTGTGTCGCCACCAGTCGGCCACTGCGAGCCTAGCCAATTGCCGACGAGCACCATTCGACCTCTAGTGAATCTTTCCCAGCCTTTGTTTGTCCCGATTTGTAAATTTTGTTTGATATAAATTTCTAAAAACCCTAACCCTTATTTTGATTAATTGAGTATGAATTAGCTTATGATAAGCTAAATTAATTGTGTAATTATATATATATATATATGTGTGTAGTAAGATTGATTTGGATAGGTTAATTATATGGTTTATGTTGGAATTCTGGAAAATTGAATTTTTGGCCAGATTATGCCCGAATTTTTTGGATTCGTCCGATTAAGCTATTTTAGGTAAATTGATTTTACATTACGCTTTAAAATGTATCAAATTTTATGTCAGAACCATCAATTTGAGAATTTTGGGCAGAATTCATAAGAATTGACTTTCTAGGTCAAAATTCGTGGGTGATGAAATTGAATTGCAAAATTGATTTGTTTCACTTAATTGATTTTATAATATCATTTGAAATGTATTTAATTTTATGTTGGAAGTGTTCATTTGAGAAATTTGTGTGAAATTGATCAAAATTGGATTTTTAGGTCAAAACTCTTGTGGATCTAAATTAAATTGTGTAATCGGATTATTTTATTCAATTGATTATACAATTTATATTAGAATATATTTAATTGCAACTACAAACTGTCAATTTAAATATTTTAGCAATATTTAACTAGATTTACATTTCGGACCCAAAAACTCTAATTGTGTTAAATTGGATATTTCTTTCATTGTTTTTGATCAATTGATTATATAATATGGTATAAAATATATCTAATTGTATTTCTAAATATTCAATTTAATTAAATTAAAAAATTCAATCGAATTGCATTTTTGGGCCAAAAACCCTAGATTCCAAATGAAATTATGAATTTGATCATTTGTATAGTTTTTTTTCTAAAATTAAATTTATAGAAATGGTTGAAATGACCCTAATTACATTCTAACACCTTCAATTGGAATTAATTGATTTAAATTATCCGAGTTTGTGTCTTCAGTTTTAAAACCCTAATTTCGAAAATCGTTTATCTTAAATTAGTGATTCATAAGATTATTTTTATTGAAATTGATTATCTATATTTATCTGAAATTAGTTTAATTGTCTTTTAAAACTATCAATTTGAGGTAATCAAAGTAAATTGGTCGGTTCGTAGTTTGGGCATTAAAAACCCTAATTTTCAGAGATGGTTTTATAAAATTGATTATGCTATGCTTCTTTTACCTAATCGATTTTCGGCTTTGATTTAAAAGTATTTGAATTATGTTTTTATCTTATTGGGTTGGATTCGGTTATCTACAAATGGTTAGTTTGTCGTAAAACCTGACTAGTAAATCATTTCTAATAAAATAACTTATTCTCTATTGCCTTTTCCTTAGCTTTCCAAATCTATTTGAAATCCCCAAGTAATATATTTTTAACCCGATTTGATTAATATTTAACCTTAAATCTTAATAGAGTTATGCTCGTGAGTCCTAGGTTTTGGACATATTTTTCAAGAAAGATTGTTTGTGTCCCTTTGTGTTGATTTAATTATAATTATTGATCGATAAGGTAATTTCTAACCTAGTTTTCCGAGTTCTATCGATGATCTAGGAAAACTTTCTCGTGGATTATCGAGCTCTCGATAACTCTCTCTCTCTCTTTCTCAATTTGTTTAGCTAGCTTCGGATTTAAGTAAGTCATTACTTGCCTTTACTTATGGTGGAATATAGATGTATGTCAAGCGTATATTGTGTTCCTATATAGTGATTGTATGTATGTATGTATGTATGAGTTATAGCTTTAATGCGAATGCGTGTTAGTATGACGCTTGAATATTGTATATGTGTGAGTATGTGAAGGATTGAGTATGGATTGAAATTACATGATACCTTATGTTGTATTTTATGTCATAGAATTATTCGGCTCTAACACCACTTGAAATTATTCGGCCTTAGTGCCACATTAATTTGTTCAGCTTTAGTGCCCCTAAAATTGATCGGCTTTAATGCCACTGAAATTGGTTTGACTTTAATACCTCTGGAATCAATCAACTTTAATATCACTTGGATTGGTTCGGCTTTAATGCCACTTGAAATTTATTGACTTTAATGCTGCTTGACTTTAATGCCACTTCAAATTTATATAATAATGAAAATTCATTGTGTTGATGAAAGTGAGCTAAGTGATGTTATGTGGGCTTGATTTATGATTGGTTTAATCCTTGTATAAAATATTAATCACTAAAAGTGAAAAATCTTGAATTGAAAATTGTATCAATCGGGGTAGCTATCCGAGTTAGGTTTGGTATTCACTTGATACCATTCCGATGTTTTTCCATTATGTGATCCCGAGTGCCTTACGAAATCCAAAGAGGCCCTCTTCTACTCTATAGGTCTCTCGATATATTTTGGCCCTATAGGGAGTATGCATACTTAAGTGATTGGGTGTCTTATTTATTGGTGGTCTAGTTACATTTCTAGGCGGGCCACCTAGGGCTAGTACCGTTCAAGTACTAGACTAGTCGTTACGATCTATTTGAATCTCCGTCCTCGGGATAATATAATTAAATGCTTATGATCACGATAAAGAAATATCATAATGAATTATTCTCGTTCACTCATAGACTTTATACTTCTATTTCCTATGCACGTCTCTTGGTTGTCTCCCTTACATTAGTGTTGCATATGACACGTGTCCATATTCAATTATCACACGATCTATTATTAAAATCGCATGTGGACCTTGTGTGCAGAATGATACCTTCTATGGTAGTATGTGTTACTTAGCATGCGATCATGATTTTTTTGTATGCTTGTACCGCATATATTGTCATGTCTAGTCATATATTAATGAGCATGAATCTGTGACCCCCATGTTTTATTGTATATATCACATGTATAATCAAGCATGAGTTATTATATGAGTATCGCATGTATAATCGAGGGTGTTGTAATTGAATTTTAATTTCCCATTACTTGATAAGCTTTAAAAATACAATGTTATTTCACAGGTTTCCACTCACTTATTTAGCGATAATTTCATTCAGTGAAAATGTTCACTTGTCATCTACCTGTGGATATCTCCTTGTGGGAGTTTATCCTCATGGCATAGATATTGTTTGAATTTTTGTTGGACAGGTTTTAGCCTTAAATTTGATATGAGATAGATGATGAACATTTATCTTGTGTTAGGTGTAGTGGTAACATTCCCTAAATTCTATTTTAGCTTCCTCATTATTCTTTTAAACAAAATTTTTCAGGAGTAAAATTTGAAAGTGTTACAATAATTCAATCAAATCATCTTTCTAACACAATTATGCTTAAGCAAACCATAGCAAAAGGTACAAGCCATAAGCCAATTCATAACATGTTTCAGCAAGTTGATTTAATAAAAATAAATTAATTCATAAAATTCCAAAGAAGTTCAATATTTCAAATCTCAAATACAACACTTTTCCATCTAAGATCAAGCATTCAATGAGATCCAACAACTAATGGCTACTTATTGGAGAATAGAATACCTATATATATTCCATCAAGGTTTCCATAACTTTCAGTATTCTATAACATTCACATCTCTATAGATAACTCAAAAACATATAGGTTCCATAAACATTTTTCTCTTATAACTGAGAGAAAAAATTAGTAGGGGACAGAGCCCAACCTTTCATTTCACTTCAGCCCTTCCTCAACTTTGCCAATCTTCCTTCCTCTTTCATCCTTATACTTCCTTCTTCCATGATTAGTACTACTTCACTTCCTCCATAGTGACACCTCCATAATTTGGTGGAAGCTTCAAATTGATTATTGATCTAGTAGGAGCTCAAAGTTCTAGTAGATGTTTGGTCATACTACCTAGATCTGACATGAATAGGTGCCATTATATTTTTGTTTAATTTTCCAAACCATTTTTCATCTCTAATTAACAACATAAATCATATAAATCTAGTTCAACTAATTATTGCTCCCACACGATGCACAGATTGCTATATAAAACAAGGATATTAAGATAAATTCTCCAACAATGAAGAAAGGTATAATAGTGCATGCAATATGAAGTGATAAATCAAATGCTATATAAATGAAAGACAGTGAGGAAAGGGCAATTGCAATAAAAGAAAAACTTAAGTTATTAAAAAAAAACTAATAATTTACAATTTGACAATGGTCTTTTAATGAGCCATCAAAAGTAGAAGAGAAAAGAATGATGAAATACATGTATATAATTGGTGTTATATGTGTAGTTGTGGTAAAATATACGCATATAATCAGTGATACATATTTAGATCAATATTTAAATAGTTTTAAAAAAAATAGTGGTGAATATTATTTTTAATGATAGTAAAAGATACTTGAATGCATGGTAATATATGCATAGTTGTGGTGAAAGATATTTATTATGCAAACAATAGGATTGAGGTATTAAGGTCGAGTGAACTTGCCAGTTTTTTGGCACATTTGGTAATTAGCATTTCCAAGACTGAAGAATGGTGATGACTAAAAATTGGAGTTTTGAACCATTAATCCAGTAATTGTTGAGCTTGGAAATTTAGAGGATTGATTAATAAAAATAGAGAGATTGACTTGTGTTATTGGTTAGAGATTTTAGATAGGTATAAATTATGATGATTCTTATCTATAATTTTATAGCAATTGTCTGTTTTCTTATCGGAAGCTTATGCCTTTTAAAATTAAGGTTAACCATGCAATCATTTCCTAGAGAGAAATATAATTATGCATAAATAGTTCCTTTTGATTGACCATTCTATGACATGCTTATTATTTTATTTTATTCTCATGCAATTTATATTCTAAAATATGATTACTTTTGTAAACTTCAATGTCTTTGATAAAATAATTTGGCATTCATCATCTAGAACAATGACATTGCATTAGCTTGTCTTAGCAGTATTTGGAAAACACTTCTTCTACTAATTACTCATATATAAGTAAAAGAATAGTAGGCATTTGGAATTAGGATCAATCATAATATCAGTACGTGAGACTTACTATTGGGATCATGCTTCTTATCCGATTGGGTGCAATATTTTTTAAGTAATTTTCATATTAAATATAAGCAAACCAAGTATGTGTACATTTCTTTATTAGCATGTGATCTAAATTATTTTCTATATCTATCAAAAAAAAGCTACGTTTGTCACAGAAGTCATTATTTTCTTTTGTCGATTGTGAGAAATTGTATAATGAAATTTATGCTTGAAAAATTGCACTTTAAAGATTTAGTTTCAAATTCAGTTGAAAATGATTTTAATGTTTTCATAGTTTCTATTAAGATTTTAGCATAATTTATTTTAATCAAAAAATAAAAATCAATATCTTATTGAAACTTGGGACAATGCCTATTAAACAACCAAATGTAAAGATATACATCAACCTCAATTAAAAAACTAAAAGTAAACACTTATATTTGATTCTATAGTAAGTAGCCTTTGTGAGTATATGATTCTACTAAATATAATATTTGACTCTTTTCAGTAACTTCAAATATATTATTATTGTGTAAAAATATAAAATAAGGAAAAATATACAGATTCCATATTAAAAGGTATAAACATTGTTACCATTTTCCTTATAAATAATTACTCTCATGATTAATTGAATACGTTGCCATGTCCATTTATGTTTACTGCATCACCTGTAGGCATGACAACTAATGTTTCGGAAAATTTTGTATTTTCCTTTGCATAATAGTTATAAATGCTACTAAAATAACACAGGGAAACAATTTGCCATTTGTGTTGTTGATATCACCAAGTGGTTATACCGTAGAGATGACAAATTGTTGGCCTCACCTTTTCTATTAGATGTCGCAGATGATTTCCAGCGTGTTTGGATAATTTATCTGAGATCAAATTTAAATTATCTGCTTCAAAAAAAAAAGGGGAAATGTTAAATATAATAATCTATATCTACATCTATCATGAAAAATATAAACTTAAATATATATATATATATATATATATATATATATACACACACACACACACACACGTCGTTGTTGGGTCAAGACGAAAATTGGAGTATAGTGGAAGAAATTGATCAAGACGGAAGATCACAACACAACAAATATACATTAAAGGAGACCTATATATAAACGAAGCACCAAGCAGCACAATAATGTCCTTGGAATAGGCATGCATTGAATTCCATTTATTTACTCAATTAGCAGCTACTTTTCATCAACAACATCAATGAGTCCACAGTTTAGAGCTTCAATACATGACTTTCAAACTAGTCTTTTTAATTTAGCGTGTCTTGATTCATTGTTCCATGTAGCATAGTTTTTCAAGCGGGCATTAATATTACAGTCACATATTCATAGGAAAGCTGTCATGGACTACAGTATTCAATTTGGTACTGGCCATATTGAATGCTTCCAATTTGGTACCGTCACGATAACCTAAATAATCTAGTATAGTAATTATTTCCATAATTACAATGGATTCTTATGTTGAGTGAGAGTGAGATAATAATGGCCGCCAGTTATGGGCACTAATTGATTAAAATGGGCAGGAAAAATTGATGCATATTGGCTGGCAACAACTATGTTCTTATATAATTATAGGTTCTCACTTGGTGTGAATATTTTCAAAACCCAAATATGTTATCCACTTATCTCTCTTCCTTTCCGAGTAAGCACAAGTCTATTAAGTTTTTTTGCTTCTGTTTGGGTGTTTTTCTAACTATCTAACTTCCTGGCCGTGTGGGGTTTTCTAGGCTTGGTGAAGTATTATGTAATTGATGGGCTTATAGGAAATGTTGTTTTCATCATAAATGGCAATGAATGATAACAACTTATGACTAAAAATAAAGGAACTATAAACAATAAATTCAATCTCTGAATTTTTTGGCTTTGTAATGGTGTTTTGATATGATTTAGGGTTAGGCATGTATTAGTCATTGGTAGAGAAGCTTAGATTATATGAATAACATGTGGCTCAAATAGAGAGGAATGAAGGTAAAGGTTGCATGTATGGTTTTTGGGTTGAGAGTGAGCATCTGTAGAGAAATTTGTATGTTCATGAGGTTTGGTAATGATGATTGTGTTGTTAAGTTTGAGGAGATGGACATGTCGATGGTGGTTTTGTTGTTTAGTAATGATGATGTTTATATAAACTGTGACTAGTACAAGCAGGCTATTATTGGTTTCTACAAGGATCGTCATTTTATTGGGTATAATTTAAGTACTTCCCTCTTTACGCTTTCCTCTATTTGTTATGGAAAAAAATTTCACCTTTACCTTCCTATTACAATAAGAAAAAAAATAACTTCGTTATGTTCTTCCCTTGTCATTGATAGAAAGTGTAGTAAGCTAAGGTGGGATCTAGAGGGAGGGAGAGGACGTATTTGTGGGAGAGAACTAAGTATGAGGTATTGATCTACTAAATACTATGAATGGTGGCTTGAAAGGGTTGAGGTTCAAAGCTATGTAAAAGCTAAATAATCTATTATATATTAATTAGCTACATATAACTATAAATTTGATATTGGTTAAGTTATTTATAATCAGAGCATTTCCTTGAAAATCGGGACACCAACTCCCAGTTGGTTACTTAATAAAGTTTGGCAACAACTTCCATTTTATACTTTCTATCTTTTCCTCATGGTGCATTACCTGTAGCACTATCTGGTATTTTAGGTGTCTGATAAATTTTAGCACTTAGCATTCGATGGGAAAATGTAGCCTATGTCTATGTCAATGAATCAGGCCCTTTGGTGGTACTGCTGGCAGTTTCTTATCTTGATCTATCAGATGTTGAACAAGTCACTTGTTCGGTTTTTCTTCGAAGAAAGTATGTTGTTGGGCTAGTTTAGAGTGTATATTGAATATCAAAAACTATGCAATGGATTTTATGAAAAGTTGTGCTAGTAGTTTAGAGTGTTGACATTTTTTTTTCCTTTTGATTGTGTGCTAGCTTATGGTTAAGATTTGGTAATATTAGATGATGATTTTGTTAGATGTATAGTAATTTTGTTGCCTCATACTTCCATGATTAGATGTATGTAGAGCTGTAAATGAGCTGAGTCAGTTCGGTATTCGGCTCAGCTCTACTGGTTAAAAGCTTGGTTCGGCTCGTTCGTTTAGTTAAATGAGTCAAGCCTGAGCTCGAAAAAGCTCGGCTTGGTTCATTTTTTGGCCTTGGCTCGTGAGCTCAGTTCGGCTTGTTCATTTAGTTAAATGAGCCGAACCCGAACATCATTTTAGGCTCGTTTAGTTAAATGAGCCGAGCCCAAGCCCAAGGATATTCGACTCGGTTCGGCTCGTTTACAGTCCTACATGTATGTGATTCTTGATTATAAGTGGCTATAGGCCTCCTTATCCTAAGTATATGTGTACAATAATGTTCAAAGTTGATGAAGCTAAGGAGGAGAATATGGTGCAGAAGTGGTTAATGAACAAAGTTAAGAGTTACATTAAAAAGCGGCCAAGAGTTCCAGATAAAAGAGGTAGCATTGTGGGAAGTTACTCAGGTCAACCTTGTAAAATTGCTTCTGATTAAAAGAAAAGTTAAGAAAACCTTAGCAATAAAGTCTCCTAGAAAACACTTGTTTTCTGTTGAGTTTTGCATGCATCAAGTGTTGGGTTATACATTCAATGATTATTTCCCTAAAAATCCTCACTTTTATCTATTTTGATATAGAGTGTAAGGTGGAAAAATAGAGGTGATGCGGAAGCGAATTGAATTCACAATTGATTCAAGGAGAGAAGTATAGGATCAATTTAATTTAAACCATAAATAGAAATAATGTAAAAAATAAACAAACACATAATTTTACGTGGTTCACCCAATGTGGGCTATGTCAACGGACAACGACAAGCAAGGATAATTTTACTATATAGAGAAAGAATATAAGAGATCCTCAATTGAATAGAGGATTGTGGAGATCTATCACTCTCAATTATTCTAACTCTCAAAGGAAATAATGAATAAAATGTGTGTTACTATGACGGCTATTATGAGTCATGGTTTGAGAGATGGTTAGAAACTACATATAAATAGTCTTCAAAAGAAAACCCTAAAAGACTACTAATTGATGGAGAGTAAAAAACTTTAACTCTCCATTGATGGCAGTTAATACTACCAATTAATTTCAATACTACCAATTAATTTAGTAGTAGAATCTTTGGTTACTTTAGCTTCATATTTAAGTCTTCCATAACCGCAGGTTTTGAACTCTACATTGATGGCAGTAAATACTATTAATTAAATTGGTCGTAGAATCTTCGGTTAATTTAACTTCACATTAAAGACATCCATAACCGCAAGCTTTGAGGCACAAAATCAACATAGAGTTATGCTGACATTCAGTTTGAATGTTTTCTTAGATAGTTGATATTGCCACAGTATTTGGCCTGTGTGTTGTTGTCCTGGGTTTTTCAATTGCAGGTAGAACCAGTTTGTTAATTTCTTACTAGTTAGGATTTAGTTTATTTGACAATTACTACTTGAGGGTGCTGTAGAATTAATCGTACGATGGTGATTATTTTGTGTTGTCTGCTCAGCTTGGACTGTTGAAAGTCCTCTAGTTTCGCATTTGAATGAAACCAAAAGCACAAACATGTGATAGAACAGTGCAGCATAGTAGGTGTATTTATAGTGATTTCTTGTGTTTTTCTTTTCTATAATTCTGTTGTGTAATGTGTTGCCATGTTTGATGGCTTTGCATGTTGATCTGGATGCCCTACTATTTTTTTGATTGTAAGCTATTGATGTGAGATGGGTCTTTTGTTTATGAATCGGTTAGGTTTGGTTGGCTTGTTTACTGTGTTGCTTTGTTTGATGGTTCTGTAGGATGATTTAGAAGCCTTGCTATTTTTTTTTCGCTGCCTCTATGCTCAGGAGTTGTTTCGTCTGATGCTAGTTGTTAACCCTTCTTTTGATAGTGGCATTACAGCTGTGGAGTCCCCTAATCTTATAGTATGATTCAGTTAATACAAGCCTTTTACCCTTAGTTTTCTAGGGTTGTTCTGATCTATTTTTTTGTAAGTTTACTTGCTATTGGATAAATGTTTAGGTTGGGGGGATCTAGTTTTGTAGTATGTATGTGTGTGTGTGTGTGTGTGTGTGCGCGCGCAAGCGTGTGTCTTTTCGCCCTTTTTAAGCATGGTAAGGGTTCAGGAGCTAGTTCACATAGTTATCAAAACAAGCAATTCATCTTATCTAAGCTCTTGTTATTACAATTGATTTACTACCAGTTAATTTGAAGGGTAAAAGATCCCTAAAGTCCAAATCAGTTCTTCCTTACTAGGCATTTCAGGCTATCGGAAGATATAGGAAATAACACTCACTTTGATCACAGGCAAACTAGTTCTTATCCTTCATATTGGAGACCGAATAATTTTTATTTCACTTTAAGAGAGAAAAAAACCTCTATTGTCTCAATCTACATCGCATAGGAGTATATCGAATATGGAAATTCCAGTTCTTCCAAAAACCCAAGACAGAAGAGAACCATCCGTCCTGGTTGCTTGCATCCATGGCTTAATCTAGCACCTCCATGGAGAAATCACATACTAAAACACAACTGCTCATAGGTTTCATACTCTCAATGATAGAGTTTATAAAATAAATAAAAAATTATTTACACAACACCCCATTCTCAACAAACAGTTCAGTCAGAAGTTTGCCCCGCATAAAAAAAAAGGAATAAAAAGTTAAAGACCCTATTGCAAAGTCTTAAAGTGTCATAACTAAAATAGATGTTCATAGCAAAAATATATCAACATAAAGTGGAAAGATTTGAGAATAATCAGTTGAAATGAAATAGTATTTACATTTTGAGAAATGTTTAAGTATCTTCACATGATTTTTTAATTTTATGAGAGGTTTTGGTGAAATTCTCCTTATATTTATAATAGCCTTTTTGAAGCCATCAAGATACCAATACCTGAGTTTTTTGGTCAGGAACTGCCGTGAAGACAAAGAAACCCCTAGTTTCTTGGTCTAAAGTTTGCATAACAAAACAGAAGGAATCATTGTGAGATAGATTAATATATTCCTATGATATCAAACAAGTTAATCTATGGTAGTTTGAGATCAAACTCATTGCATCTTGGATTTTAAGGAAGGTGCTGAGTTTTATGCAGCTCCTCCAAACCCTATTCACAACTACAGCAGAAAGAGATCAGGTTCGTAAGGTGGAAAACTATGTCATCTCCCTAAACTATGAAGCTATCAGACCTAAGGGGGAGAAAGTAACATGGTCAGAGGTTGTGAATCTTTAGAGATGGTTTTTTTCTGATTAGAAATATTTTCAAAGGCTTATGTCCTAGATTGATGTAATTATTGACATGTCCTGACTCAGTTTTGGGAAGTTAATAAAGTTTTACTTACTCAAAAAACCAAAAAAAAACTCAATTTGGTGGAGAGGTAGTCATATCTAGAATGATTATTTCAACTCAACTTGGTACCAAATTTCATGGTATAAAGGGAATATATAGTATCTAGTGAGACTTTTAAACTTCCTAATAGGTCACTTGTTCGTTATTGTATCACATGTTTAAATGTACAGGTTAAGACAGTTCACTTAGCAAACTTCATGGACTCAACTATACTTTGGGTCATTGAATAACTAATCAACTACAAACAGGCTGCAACTTCTTAAATATGTTATTTTAAGCAAGAAGATCCTAAGATAGAGACGATTACTGTAGATCATTCATAAGGGCCAAGGATGCAAAAGTAGAAAGAAAGGTCATGGACATAAAGACTTGTTGATCTGCAGGAAGGTACATGCGGACTCGCAAAGAAGAATTCAAGAGGAAAAATGAGATGCTGAAATTGTAAGTTAAATCTGCTAGATTCATATGATTTCATAATACAGAAAAGGTCTTAGTTTCACACTAATCTAAAGTCCAAGCAATGACTTCAATATCAAGAGTGTTGATTAGCAAATAAGAGTGGTTCTGTCAGAATTTCATGGGGGTAGAACTGTCTGGAATCACCATGGTCTTTCAGGAGTTGTCTTCATGGTACTTCTCAGGGATTTGCAAACAAAAGAGAGAAAGTCATGCAGAATTTACCCCCTAAAATAGAATGTCATCATTTGATTCACTTCTAACATTCTCTTCTTGAAAGCAACCATAGACTGATCTTTTCTTTCTTTAAGCACGTCTAGTTGACGTATAGGATGACAATAAATAAATAAATAGTTATAATTTCAATGATTTTCTCTCTTCCTTTCTTCATGTAAACCATACAAAAATGAAAAGGAAAGGAAAGAATAGTGTAAAAATCATTGAATACTACATAATCTATATTCATCACACATGAATTATCAATCAACAACTGGATAAATCTCAAAACAGTAAAAACAAAACGCTAATAGTAGTAGCCAAAACAATCAATTATAAATAACATTTGTTTGGGTGAGCTTCCATATCTTAGAAGACATGAACACTGAATATTCCATGCCCGGTAAAAGCAAGGCAGAGTGTAAACAATGGAATGGAACATAAAAGCACCAAAGGTACATTTAAAATTCAAAAGTGGGTAAGAAAACAAAAATCTAATTGCCAACAAACACTCTCCAAACATCATGCTTATGTGCAAAGTGCGGACTACAACTGCATTTTACTGTACCTAATAAATAGCAAAACAAAGTGCATTGATGCCAATGCCAGACATAATCGTCTCTTACTATCTATTATTGTGTATCTAACACAAAATCGCCGTCAGCTGTATAGCATTAGAAAACAAATGAATAATAGTTATCTTCAGACTCCTTAACACTAAATTATCACCCC
This sequence comes from Tamarix chinensis, assembly GCA_030549775.1. NCBI lineage: Eukaryota > Viridiplantae > Streptophyta > Magnoliopsida > Caryophyllales > Tamaricaceae > Tamarix > Tamarix chinensis. The sequence continues at coordinate 39,570,037 of CM060182.1, read as the reverse complement.
TTAGATGAATTCAGTATTAACAAAACAAAATCATTTATCCACCATGGGACTCTCTTCCTTATCAGTTAGCCACAATTTATTTATTTTTTTCTCTTTTTGGTAACAACCTCCCATAACAAAGAAACGGAATCGGTGACTCACCAATTCTACCCAAACAGACTTATCAGACTCTTACACTAATAGACTCTTTAAGAAAAATACCAACAATAATGATAATAAGGATAATAAAGGAAAATGCTGTCGAATTTGAAGTACTTCATCGGGGTTTCCTTCAGTTGGTAGTACCATTTTTACCCTTCATCACATAAACATACCCGATTAAGGGCCTATCATACAACAAAATCAGCAAAATAGCAACAAAACACATCCAACAGCCCCTACATGTCCCTTTAAACAGACCCCACCATGGTACAAGGGGAAGAAGAGGTATATGACCGCAAACCTGGACGAGGACAGCGAAAAAAAAAATGAATGAAAGCAAAACAGAGCACCCACACCTCTAGACGACATGAACTCCCAACTTCCCGCAACAAACAAGCACCTTTCCATCAGTTAGCTATAGTATAATATGGATATAATACTAACGGTACGACCAATTGAAATGGGGATTCCCATTAGCCTCTAATAACCTAATAAATTAGACGACATCAGACCAAGCATTAGAAATAGGAAAGATATCAAACCTTTAAAGTTAACCTGGCAGTGAACGAAGGAGCCCAACCATGCGTGGGGAGCATCGTCAGTTTTCTAGAATGAAATAAAGTACGTTGGTTGAACCCAGCAAGCTTCGGCGGTCGATGGTAGCCATCCGTCGCTGGTTGACGAAAACGTCATCAATTGAAGGAAATTGCCCCTGGTCGAGCTGATGAGACGGACTGAAGTGGCAAGGCTCTCTTGTGTGGCGACAAACCATTTGGTTTGTTCTGGTCAAGGACTCCAGGCTTAGAATTTTTTCCTATTTTTTAAGTACTCTTCTTCTCTATTATTTTAGTTTTGATTTTAATCAGTTTTTCGCTTGTTTTGTGCCGCAATAAAGAAGTAAAGAAATGCTTTATTTATTTATTTATTATCCCAAATTGGTTTTTTTTTTTTTTTGACAACAATGAAAACCTATCCTAAAGTTAGGTCAAAATTTCCGGAGCTATGTTTAGTAATAATTAAAAACTATTATGATAAATAATCTTTCACAATAAAATTATCATGGTAAAAAATAATTATTTTGTAACAAGAAGAACATATTGTGAATATAAATAATTAAGTGCTCTCTTCCTTTCTCTTCCTTTAGTCTAGTAAAATTTTTAAGTCACAACTAATGAAGTTGTTGAAAGATAATATTTTCCACAACAATAATTTAGTAGCAAAAAAAACACTTTTTTAACAATGATAACTTGTCATGGTTATAATATATATATAGCAATGGTATATCTTTGTTGCAAATAAAAACATTTATAAACATCTGTCTTCCACCACAACAGTCAACCATTGTTATGAAAAATATTTTTGGCAATGAATATATTTAATTGCTGCTAAAGATATAATTTCTAGTGGTGAAGCCAATTACTTACACAAACCTTACCTTTCTACTTAACACCTTACATGTCTTCCTCCATGTCCATCATTGTTTGTAAGCCAAGTGTTGGGCAAGGCAAATCCCCCCCCCCTCCCGAATCAGATTTGTACATAAGATTTGGGAGGGGAAGAGAAAGATTCCATTGGTTTTTAGTCTCCATACACACACATTCGGTCACTTTTTCTTAAGACTTTTTCTTTGTTTTTCCTCACCTTTGCTCAATGTTTCTGATGTTTTATGTGGTTGTTCTCTTCATCTTTCTCTCTTGTTTTTCTTTACCTCTAAATATCCGATACTTAATCATTTATTAGCCTTCATTACATATTTTCCTTCCTATGTGTTTTTCTCTTGTTTTCCTTCCTTCCCCCCTTTGTTGCTCTCTATTTTGTGCCAAAATGGGATTCTTTATCCTCTCCTTTTCTTGTTGTTTTGTTCTTTTGAATCTTAATTTCCCTTAACTCCTTAATATTTGTTCTAAGTGTTTAGATCATATTTAGTGAAAGGTGGAGGTAAATCTTAGTTTTCCTTCGGTAAATCCTCCATATTCAAAATCAAGAGTTTCTATCTTCTTCCCTTTAATTATTTCCTTTTTATTCTTTTAATTATCTTCTTATTAATTTCTTCTTGAACTTTCTATCTTTTCCTTTTATTAACTTTCATTATCGTTCCTTTTTGTGAAGGTGATCAAGACCTACTTATAGAGGATCAAGTTTAGAGGAGTATTTATGTAATACCCCAAAATTGAGCGGAGTGTTATAAGGATTGATTTGGCTACTTATATCAACATGGTATACCATCCTTTTTGTGATTCCATCCTAAGAACTCCACAGTTAAGCGTGCTGGCCGTGGAGCAATTTTAGGATGGGTGACCTTCTGGGAAGTTCTGAAAATTTCTCGGAAAGTGCGTGAGTGAGGACTAAGCGCACTGAAAGGACTCGTGTTGATCTGTGGGGCCAGCCAATCAATCCGAAAGCACTTCAAGGTAGCCCCCGCATGGTCGTATTGACTCGGGGTGTTACAAATGGTATCAGAGCGAAACCGCGACCACTTGGATGAGCTAGTCAGTCACCTAGCAGGACGATTCTTGGGATGAACTATATTAAGACAGTCATTAGTTGAGGCGCAATGAGGACGTTGCGTTCCTTGAGTGGGGGTGAATGTAATACCCCAAAATTGAGCGGAGTGTTATAAGGATTGATTTGGCTACTTATATTAACATAGTATACCATCCTTTTTATGATTCTATCCTAAGAACTCCACAGTTAAGTGTGCTGGCCGTGGAGCAATTTTAGGATGGGTGACCTTCTGGGAAGTTCTGAAAATTTCTCGAAAAGTGCGTGAGTGAGGACAAAGCGTACTGAAAGGACTCGTGTTGATATGTGGGGCCAGCCAATCAATCCGAAAGCACTTCAAGGTAGCCCCCGCATGGTCGTATCGACTCGGGGTGTTACAATTTATATATAAAAAAGACTTTCTAGCTTAGGTAATATAATCTAACATTTAAAAATATAATTTATGTGTGGTATGTTTATGTATTTAACATCTTTGATAAACATGATTTATTAAGGTTTTATGCTTTTTTAAGTATATATGTTGTTAGGTATGAATATAGCTTGAAAACACTTAAGTTATACCATAAATCATGCTAGTTTAAGATCTAGAAAACTGATTTTTGTTGTGATGTGAAACTATAGGTTGGACTTTTGGCATGATTAAGGTGTCATATGAAAGCTTAGGATATCCATTTTTCATTGCATTTTTGGGATCTTGCTTTGGTCATTATTAAAATAGTGCAAAGTGTAAAATCTATCAAATGTTGAAAACTCATTACCAGGCTCTTAGCCTTTGGGCAATTTTAGGTCTTTTTTTTTAATTATATATAAGTGTTCTATGATACTCAATAGGTATTTTCATTAAATTTTGGTGTACACTATATTAGGGTTCAAACATGTTTAGAATATGTTATATTATATTTAAGTTTTGTGAGCCCTAAGGAAATTTGTATTTTTTTTCATAATCTCTATGATTTTTCCATGCAGTATCTCATATATATGTTATAATATATTTTGTTCCATGTAGTATCGTATATATGTGTTATAATATATTTTGTATGAGAAACATGTGAAATATGTTATGTTAGTTATGCATGATTTGAGCTTTATGTGTTAAATAAGCTTTAAGTATAATAAAAGGTAAAATGATAATTTTTCCACTTCTATAACTTTTTTAGAAGTATAATTTTATGATAAAATGGTTATTTTTATGTTATTAGCCATGGTATGAGTTTCATTTGATTATAGATGTGGTTGGTATTCAAAATAGTTAAAAATGAAGTAATTGGCTAATAAAGGCATTTCGGTCATAAATGACCAAATATGCTTAAGTGTTGAATAATTAAACATGAGATGATATTAATGGACTTTTAGGTTGACTTTAGCATTAACCATTGACTTTGAAGATGACTGTTGACCTTATGTTTGATTTTTTTTTGATAAATCAAATAAGAGGATTTAAAATGGTCAGTTTTCTAAGTGTTGATTTGCTATTTGTTAAACTAACCCTAGGAGTAATATGCTTATGTTATGTTATCACAGATTTAGAAATTTTTCATCTTCAAAATTTTAATGTGTTATTAATATAATTGATGGTATGAATTTATTCTCACAAGAATAATATTGGGCATTTTGTGTCATGTGAATAGTATTGAGCCTTTGTGCCACATGAATAGTGTTGGCTTTTGATCCCTTATAGATCAAGTGCAGCCTTAATAATGGATCCAAATAATAATGACTATGTGTTTTGGTGATGGTTGTAAGTGATACTATGTGAGACTTGTTATGTGTTGGGAAAATTTTTTTAAAAAAAAAATAATACATAGAGTTAAAGAATATTTGAGTTAAAACTGTAATATCTTTGCCCTTGGTTTGGGCTCCTAGGGTTTAGGCTTGTGAATTTTTATCTTCTAGTGTTTTATTTGCATGTTTGTTGCAATAGTTAGAGGAAGGTCATAGATCTACTTCATATGACTAGTTCACTAGCTCATAAAAGGGTGAATGCACTTAGTAATTGGGTGTCTAATTGTGGGTTCATGTGTGGTTTTCCTTTGAAAAAGTATTGTGATTCATATCCACAGAAAATAATGGTGATGTTGTGAGCTCATGAAGCCATGGGATTCCCATCCATGGGTATAATAGTGGTGTCTCCGATCTCAAAATGGTTAATAAAGTGGATTAATGTGGTTGCCTTCAATGGAACATAATAATAATGGTATATCTAGTAACTAAAATTTATTTTATTATTACCAAAAATGGAAATAAGTACATCAATGTTACCATAGGCTATTAAAATCAACCTAGAGGGGGATGCATATGTGTTTTGGATCTAAATTGGACAACAACAAAAATCGCACATTGAATTTGTAATGGTTTAAGCTAACATAAGAAAGTTTACTCTACATCCACTATTAAAAGGTTTTCCCTTTTTGGATTTTGAACCTCATATATGTTGGCAGTGAGGATATCTCTTTAGGTTTATGAGTCTACTAACTCAATAACCTCTCTAGATTTATAATATTTACTTATCTTCCCTAGATTGTTATCTCAAGAATCTCTACAAGAATCCTAGATAACAAACACTCTCTATTATGAGCTTAAGTTAGTTTTATGGTTGATTACAATAATTTCCTCACATTTTACTAGATTGAAATTGAAAATGATTGCGAGGAAGTAATATAGCTAGAATATTATGATTTGACAATAAAATATTGACTCTATCTTGGTTGAGTGAGAAAAAAAAAACACTTCTAAACTTTCTCAACAAAAACTTATTTGAAAATGCTTGTTGAGAATTAACTACAAGAGAATGAGTAGAGAATTGAATGTACACTTAGGAAGTGCTCCAAAGTTATTTTTATTTTACCCAATAAATGTTATACATAACATGAGTCACCAAACTAGTCGTTAGTGGCAAAAAGCAAATAGTTATCACATGAATAATGGGTAAAATTTTCAGCATTTAATGTCAACCAATAGATTAGTTCGGGAACCATTCGATTGCTTACCCTGACTAGTCAATTAGTTGGTGTAACCAACTGAAGGTATATGTTCAAACTCCGCAAAATCAGCGCCACCCCAAACCACACTATCGAGTGGAGTAGCACCGCCCACGCCGCAGAGGACAACATTAAGCAACAACGAGCTAGTATTGATTGAGTTTGAAACGCAACATTAGAAGGAGTTGGCAGAGAAGGGTATTGATAATTTGAGTATAGACGAGGCATATGACATTGTATGTTATTGTTGCATAAACCAATCAATCAACTATTGGAAGTAATAAATTTGTTTAATGTTATGCATTTTTGGTCCTTTGAATATATAAGAAGAATCAAATGGTTTAGTAAATCAATCGATGTGTTATGATGACCAATCGATGTGTTTGTTGAAATTAGTCAATCATTTTAGACCAAGGAAAAAATAATTTTGCACTTAATTAAATATATAGCCTAGTTGGTGAAATTAGTCAATCGGTATAAAGACTTATTGATTGATTTACTAAAATTAGTTGATGTGATCAAGTCGAGCCTAGACAATAATTAGGGAAGAAGTTCCTAAGAAATTAGATGATCGATTTTTATGGTTTTTGAAAGGTCTAAAGTATTTTTTTTAAACATAAACTAGTTAGTTGGTTCTTAAACCAATAGATTGGTTTCGACTAGAACTAAAAATTTGTGAAACACTTTGAAAAAGGTTTGAAATTTAAAATCAACAATGAATTTATATTAGACATAATCTAAGGAAGATTTTTAAACATTCCAAAAGGTAAAACTAGAAGTATAAATTCTCAATCAACCTTATAAGGAGAAAAACCTAAGATTTAGAAGATTATACCAAGAAGCTAAAGTCTTGAGGGCTTGAATTTTTGTTTGGTTTTGATATGAACATGTGTAGACCAACTTGAATTCTTTATCCATAAAGTGATTGAATTGATATGAAGTTTGAAAGTCCTTAGCACTTGATGGTAGGCTTGAATGTGGTTCGTTCTTGAGTGCTTTGAGAAACTTAATTACTCTTTTATCTCTCTTTGCACTTAGAATGTTTGTTTGTCATCAACTAGACTTGTAATGCTCACACACACTTAAGCACCCACATTAAAACCCTACTTAAGGTTTACTATCATACAAAATAAGTATTAATATATTAATTAGTCTGGGAGGTCAACAACTATAAACTAAAGCATCGAAGCCAACTCTAAGAAATCTTGTCCTACCATTGATTTTTGCCTCTTTATGTCACAAAATTCAATAGGTACTCCCCAATACTGATATAAGGTTAAAATCCTAGTCATCTCAAGAAAAAGCTTCAACATTTTCTAGCATAAGGACAAAACTTCATGATATAGTCTAGACTTTCACCTTGACAGAAGCAAATGCCACATTAGTTTTGAATATCTATATTCTAGTGCACCATCCTTACTCGGGTATGCAGATTTGTAACCAAACTTAACCAACATACAAATTTGTCTCTTGGTAGGCATTGGTGTTTCCGAACAATATGATTTAAGGTGCCCATGCCTTCCTTGTTATGCCTAATTGTTTCATAAGCCTTTTTTATTGCATACATTTTTATTATATTGTATGTGATTTCATATCATGAGTATAATGGATTATTGTTTTCCTTGTAATTGTGTCACACAATCACATATTTTTTTCATTATCATTATCATTATTGTGAATCATATTATCACATGTTATTATCTTACGAATTTTTATTGGACTTATATGTCACATTTTATCTATTTAAGATACATTGTGTTATTGAGAACTTAACCGTATTGAATTTATTTTGTTAAGGCCATTACTCATCTGATGAGCTGATGATTCTCATTATTTGTTGTAGGTTTTGGATGACGATCCTACTAACTTTGACCCTGTATTTATGGTGAAGTTATTGGCCTTTGTTGAGGATAGAAAGTTATGTCTATCAAGGGGTTGACACGTGTTTTATATTGTAGAACTTTTAATATCTCTTTTAGACACTTTATCTTCTTTTTTTTTTCTTTCGCTTGTTCTCTTTGGATGTATTAACTCTATAGTTGATCATCGTACTCTATTATTTTTTATTCTACATTGAATATCTTCCTTTATTTTATATATTTACATGTTGCATTATTTTAAGTCATTTACATTTTTACCTTGCATTTGGTACGAGAAATATATGGATCGTACTTGTACTAAGTGTGGCGATAACACCCGATATTATGTTTATGCTTCCACTTATAAATGAAAATTCTCAGTAATATTTTTTTAGGTGTTATATTTAATTTCTCTTTTAAGTTATAATTCTCAATGAATGACTATTTGTAATTAATTTAGTTTGTATTGAGAATCCTATGTTGATTTTAGGGAAGAAATTCTTAGGTGAGCCCATCAACCCACAATCACATGGGGTGTGTAAACTACATTTATTACACCATTTTTAAGTGTGATGGTTTACTATAAACTAGACTCCCATGAAAAATGAATGGAGAAAATATTATTAGAAATTTTGGCAAAAAATTTACTTATAAATATTGTAACATCCTAAGTCAATACGACCACGCAAATATGAAAAATGAATGGAGAAAATCTAATAGAATCCTGGGTCCACCGAGGTTACGAGGGCTACCCTAAAGTTCTATCGGATTGATCAGCTAATCCCACAAATTAACATGAGTCTTTTTAGCGAGCTTTTTCCTCACTCATGTGCATCCCAACAAATTTTTCAAATTTTTTTAAAACTTTCCAAGAAGATCACCCATCATAAAAATTGATCTATCGTAAGTATGCTTAACTATAGATTTATTAGGATAGAATTACTAAATTGATGGTATATCATATTGATATAAAGGGTATTACATTCAACTTCACTCAAGAAAGCAATATGACCATTAACTATCTCATTATAGTTTATCTCAAGAATCACATTGCTAAGCGGTTGACTAGTTCATCTAAGTTTGGCTCTTTGTCATGGTTTTGCTATGAAACTATTTATGACACCCAAGTCGATACAACCATGCAAGTGCCACCTAATGGTACCTTAGGCCCACAAGAGCTGCGAGGGCTACCTTAGAGCGCTATCGGATTGATCGTTTAGACCCACAAATCAACATAAGTCCTTTTGATGGGTTTTGTCCTCACTTACACACATCTCGATAATTTTTTAGAAAGTTTTAAAAACTTTCCAAGATGGTTACCCATCCTAAAAATTCCTCCATGTTAAACACCCTTAGCTATGGGGTTTTTAGGATAGAATCACCAAAAATATGATATACCATGTTGATATAAGTAGTCATATCAATCTTTATGCACTCACACACACTCACATGCACATAGATGTTATTTTTTGAAATTATATTGCTTATAACTTAATTACTTAATATTTCTTTATCAGATATTGAAAATTCAATTATAAATGTTTTTAATGTACCTTTGCTAATTAGTGAAATTGATATGAATATATATATATATATAAGCAGAAACCATAAAACACGTTTTTCCCTCTAAAAGTTGCATCTTGAAAACAACATCATCTACATTTAGTTTTTAATAAACATTATCAAACATTAAATGCATACATGATCAAGTTTATTTATATCAACTTTAATATTAAATTTATATAGTTGGCCTTCCAACGTTTGAATAATAAATGAAACAATTTTTTTACTTCTTTTAAATTTGATTGGAATTGGAGTAATTTGCTATATGTTCTACTTATTCTCTCACATGTGCAATGTACATGATTTTATTTAAGTTTGGAAATAATAATATAATTAATTTAATTTATTCTTAACCATAAGTTTAACTATTTAATAAGTAAGATTTGTTAAATAAAAACTAAAAACACAAATGGATATATGAAAAAGATATGATTAAATGTAACATGATATTGAATAACATATCTATTGAATTTAACTATTTAATTATCAAAATTCATATTCATGCATCATAACTTGATTAAAAAAATTAAAACTTTATTATAAAGAAGCTATTTATTTTTTTACAAATGGTTAGTGTAATTAATATTGTTATTATGTAGTTATTATAATTTCTATTTTTCTTGTGCATGGAAAAATTGATCGACTCTTATTTTCAATTACCCCCATACTATGAAAATTTTAAAATCTACGATGGACATTTATTAAAAAATTAAATCTTTAAATAGATCAAAACTTTTCAAATTAAAATGAAATTTAAAAAAAAAAGAAATATGTAGCCAAAGGTGTGGTGATGGCTTTGGTGGGAATGTGCGTAGCTAAGGAAAAGATGCAGCAAAGGGAGATTTGGTGGGGATAACCTAATGAAGGGTGATGGCTGTGGTATTTTTTGGTGAAGGTAAGGGTAAGGAACATTAGCTTTGGATGGTGCACAATGAGGTGGAATAGTGGAGGTTGTCGGTAAAATGGAATGTGGTTTAGTAGTGAGTTGCATTACTAAGTTGTGTGGAATGTTTAGCAACAACAAGGAAGAGAAAAATAAGGGGAGAAAGGATGTGTTTGGTGGTGCCAAGTTTTGACGAAAAAATGAGGGAGGAAGGGAGTTGTTGAGGCATTACATGTGTTATACATATACACATGCATGAGAGGGAGAGAAGATATGCAATCAGATAAAGATTATCAAAGCTAATCCTTGTGTGTAGGAGGTGGAGGTGAGAGTTGATGGGGGTAAGGAGTAGGTGATGGGGGTATCATGAAAAGCAATGGAGGAGAGATGGCATAGAGAAAAAGTGGTAGGGAAGGAAGATGGGGGATAAGACTAAACTCTAGTATAAGGTAGGGTTGCAATTTAGGGAAAGTTGAATCAGAACATAAACATCCGATTATTATAATTAAGGTTACTTGATGTAACAGATACGAATTAGGGTTCCGACTAGAGATAAAATTAACAATCCCAATTCTATCAAATTTTAA